>VDFB02124462.1:0-57288 GCA_007258455.2 Sequoia sempervirens | reverse complement strand
TTGGAATCACTAGGCAATATGTTGGAAGCCTAGGAAGAATTTTGTGATTTTGATGTTTAAGGTCATGTTGACCATTTAGTTTTGAGTTGTGTGATGTTATAAGATGTTAGGATGAAGGTTGATTAGTAACTTATAGTTGAGTGGATGAGTTTCTCAGTTTGTTTCTCTAGGTTTCACTAGGAGTCAGAAATAAAGTCCAAAATGTTGCATTTGTGCAATTTTGGCCTATTGTGGTGGTTAAGTCTGACCAATGGAGAGGTAACAACCTCGGAAGCCTTTAAAAGGTAGTCCTCAAACTGGAATGAGGGTTGGAAAAAGCATTATATCTATTTGGGTTTGCTGTTCATATGAGAAATCATTGAAGTTCTTGCAATTTTCTTTTTTTTTTGTTCTTTTACTATGTTAATGGAGAGTTCCAGGTTGTGAGCAGTGTGTGGAATGTATGATAACTATCTTACAAGCTTTGTGTAGTCATTAATTAGCTTGTCTCAATGTTTTATAGCTTTGCTTTTAGTTAGTTTTGTTTCTTTTCAATTTCTGATCAGACCGGCAAGTTATAAATAATGGAGTCTTAGACCTTTATTTTCCTCTATACCTGGTGTATAGACTTTGGGAAATGAGGCTAAGCTCCATTCCTATAAATAGGATAGGTATAGGAGTCTTAAAGAGGTAGGAAACCCTAGTGGAAGACTATTACTAGGCGAGCTTGATAGTGCCCAGTTAGAACAATCAAGGAGAGCAGAGTACTGAGGTTGCAGGGGTGACCATTCCCTAGTAAACCAAGGTGTGTGATGGTTGTAGGAGGCCTTACAAAGGCTTGGCAGGTAGCAAGAGATCTCAAAAAAAAAATTGGTGGTTGTCATAAGCAAATAGTTCACTATGAAGGTCAAGAAAAGGCCTAAAAAGCCCTAAATCCCACAAAAATAGGGTTACACCTGTGTATGGCCTTTGAAGGCCCAAAACCTCAAAAATCTCGGAGAGGTAGGAAACTGAACTAGGGTATTTTTTGGAAGCTTGTGACATTCTTTGGAAGATTTGGATTTTAAAGCCTACTTTCTCGAGTTATGAGGCCTAATTGGGGCTCAAGGGCTAGTAGCCCTTCTTAAACCCTAGGAGAGGGTTTGGAGTGAGCGATGGAGAGATGGTGATTAGTGATTGATCTTAAACCCTAGAGGAATGGTTTTTAGGCTTTGGAAGTCATCACACACCCCTACATCAAGTTAGTGAAGCATTTGAGAGATAGCTAGTCTTTAGTTGAATAAGGGCTAAGGAGAGATTGAGAGAAGGAACACCAAGATTGGCTTGGTTAGGAGAATGCAGATGATAGTAGGGTTGGCTAGGAGAACCAAGGGTGCCTAAAAAGCATTAGGGACTATAGGTTAAGAAGGTGGAGAGTGACACCGAAGGGTTTTCCAAGGTGAGACCCAAAGCATGGGATAGTGAGTGTCTCATCCAACCCTACCCTATCACTCCCTCTCTCTCTACATCATCGAGATACCCCATTTCTTGGACCCTAAACCCCAAAACCCAAAATATTAAACCCTTTACCCTCAATTCTCAATTCTCAACCCTCAACCCTTAATATCTCAATCCTCAATCCCTAAACCCTCAACCCTGATACCCTCTAAACTATATATTGGACCCTCAACTCTAATCCTTACACCATATGTACCCTCAACCCAATACCCTAAATCATCAACCCTATAGTTCCTCAACCCTATAATCTCAAATTTCAATCCTCTACCCTATACATTGGATCCTCAAACCCTCATATATCTTTGTCCCTCCCTTCTATTCTCTCCTCCCTATCTCACTTATCCCTCCATATCTCCCTCCATCCATCCCTTCCTCTCTACCCTAATCCCTCAATCATATACTATCAACCCTTAAATCCTTAAAAACTCAACCCTAAACCCTAACCCATCAACCCTCAACCCTTAAACCCTCTACCATCTACCCTCAACCCTAATCCCTCAACCCTTAAATCCTTAAACCCACTACTCTCTGCCATATACATTGGACCCTAATACCATCTACCATATACATTGGACCCTCAACCCTAATCATTCAACCATATGTACCCTCAACCCCAATGTTGGATTCCAGTTGTGTTTATGGTTTGTCCTTGATGACAAAATCTCTGATCCTTATGATTTACAATGGCACTTCTTTGATGTCTCTTGGCTATTACAGAAAGTTATTTGTTATGCTTTAATTTCATAGTGATGAGAATTCTCGTTCAAACTATGAATGCTATTTATGTGACTGACAAAGCTTGTAAGTTGGTTTCTTTGTCAGGATGGTTCTCTTTGCATTTCATAGGCTTTCACATATCAGCATGAGTATGGTAGGGTCTCCCCAATCTTCTTTGAAATGTCTGAGTTTCCTATCAGCAAGACATTTCTGATGTCTTAATGATTTAATTTTTCTTACAGGAAAGTTTCGATGTGACTTTCCCGTTGTCTTAGCGACAGTTGTAATATCGGCATAAGTTAATACTATCGGTATTTGGTCTTAGCGATATTGGTTTGTCACACCGACCGGCACAGGAAAGGATCATATCAGCTTGAGTTATTCTGTTGGGCTGAGGTCATAGCGAAATTATATTGTCTCCCTAACCCGCTTTAGAATGAGCATATCGGCAAAGGAAATCTTCCTCGGGGTAATGTCATAGCGAGTCTTTCTTGTCTTACCGACTGTGTTCAAAAAGGTCTTTTCGGAAAAAAAATTTCTTTGGTATAATGTCATAACGAACCTAGTGGGTCTCGCCGATGGAAAATATTAAGGGCCCTCGTGAAACATATTGTGTTTGATATAATATCTCTTCGATAGTGGAAAGTCATGGCGAAGGCGAATGAAAGGCTTTCGGAAAAAGGTTGGTAAAGTCTTAGCGACTCAGAGTGAATAAAGTCTTTCGGTGAAACTTAATGTATTCTATGAAATGTCATCCTGACAGCATTAGTTTACAGTGATAGTGTTAAAACAACATAGAAGGCTCATCGGTAAGAAAAACCATTTGTCACAGTGACCAATGTGTATCATGTGGAGTATCAGTGAAACATAGGGCAGTCTATATAACATCTCCCTGACTATGTATAGTCTCGGTGACTTGGAAATGATAAAGGCCTTTGGCATAGGTGTTGAATTGTCATGGTGACAATGTGTATTGAATGTCTTTTGCAATGACAAAGTTTGTTCTCCAAGAGGTCTCCCTAAAAGTTGTTTGTTACAACGATTATGAATGAAACTAAAAGGGCATCTCGGCAAGAAGTTTCCTCATGTCTTAGCGAAAGAATGATTTACTAAGGAAGACCATCAACGTAGCATGTTGTATTCGACATGTGTTCTTCTTGACTCTGGTGGTTCTTGGTGAAAGCGACAACCATAAGTTTTTCTGGCAACATTAAATTTTCCTACGACATAGCGTGTCTTCGATTGAAAAGAAAGTCACTTAGGGAAAACTTTTTGAGTGTATTGTTTTTGGCTGAGTATTGAACCCTAGCCTAGCTTCCATCATGAATTTTTATGTTTTTGTTGTTGCTGATTGTAACAGTTTCTATAGAGGTTTATGGAAGGTTTGTTTGGTGTGCCTCTCTAGCTGGATGCTCAATAGTGGTTGATGGAGCCATGGGAGTTACAGATTTGTCTGAGAAATGATCTCACAAGCTTCAAAAGTTGGGTGAAACAACTCTTGTTTTGGTTGGTTGTTTTGCCATTACTTCTAATGACTATTACTTTTCTGGCATTTATTTATAGAAGAAGAAAACTTAGTTTTCTGTTCGGTTGTTATTGTAATTCTAAGATTATCATTCTTGGGCTATATGAAAATGTATGATAAAACTCTGCAATAAAAATCTAAATAAAAATGCAGAGATTGTAAATTTATTTTCTATGTAGTATTTTAGGGATTCAATTATTGAATCTTTAAGGTATTCTATAGATGAGAAAACAGAGAGATATGTGCTTAACTGAAAATAGAGAAATCCTCTGAATCATCACTATTGTTCAAAAAGTAAACTGAAGAGTTGGTACTCCTTGAGATAGATATCTCTAAACGAGGGGTTGGTGCTCCTTGAGTGGGTGCTCAAAACAACCTATAAGGCATTATGAACAGTTGTTTAAAAGATTAAGCCTGGAAGGCATTTAGGGAGTGGTTTTTATACCCCGGGAGGGTTTTCCACTCAGAAAAATATTGTGCCCCTTTGTTCTTCTATGTTCTCTCTGGTTTACTATGCTGTTGTTGTTTCTATTCACAGTTGAGCCATTATTTTTCTCAATTCTATTTATGAATGATTACATTCAACTCATGAATGCTTTAATCAGAATGACATTGAGATCAAATCTGAGCTGTGAGTTTTGAATATTTGAAAAATTGGTCACATTGTTAAGACACTGATTCACCCCCCCTCTCAGTGTCATTTTAACTCCAACACCTAATCCCTCAACCCTATAGGTCCTCAACCCTATACCCTCAATTATCAACCCTCATATATATTTGTCCATCCCTCCTCTTATCTCCTCTCTATCTTACTTCTCCCTCCATCTCTCCATCCATCCATCCATCCCTCTCTAACCTAATCCCTCAACCCTAAATCCTCAACCTTTAAACCCTTAAACACTCAAGCCTAAACCCTAAAGCCTCAACCCTCAACCCTTAAATCCCAAACCATTAAACCCTAAACCCTTAGACCCTCTACCCTTAACCCTAATCCCTCAACCCTTAAACCCCTAAACCCAAGAAAAATCTCTACCCTAATCCCTAAACCTTTAATTCGTCAACCCTTAAACCCTCAACCCTCTACCCACTCACCTCGGCCATTAAGCCTAATCTCAGCCCTATACCCTCTGCCTATTTATTGGACCTCAGCCTAATCCCTCAACCCACATACCCTCAATCCTCTACCTCGGCCTTAAAACCTCTGATCCTCCAACTCTGGGCAGCAAACCTAAACCCTTAAACCTTTAAACCCTCAGCCACTCAATTCTCAGCCCTCAGCCCTTAGTCCCTCAGCCCTGGCCACTTAAAACAGACCCTCCAGCACTGCGCCACCCTATACCCTTTACATTTGCCTCCAGCCCTAATCATGCCATCCATGCCCTCCCGAACCTATACCCTCAGGCCCTCTGCACCACTCAGCCCTCGGCCACAGGCTTTAGCCCTAAAACCTTAAACCTTCTACCCTCTACCCTCATCCCATACCCTCTACCCTCAACCCATAAACCCTAATACCATAAACCATCAACCCTATAGGTCCTCTACCCTAATCCCTCAACCCCTATTTGTTTCTCTCTATTATACATCTCACCTCTCCCTCCCTCCCTATCTCCTACCCTCTCCCTCTTTCTACGTACCTCTCCCTCAATCAATCCCTACCACCCTCTCTCGCTCCCTCTATCTACCTCTCTCTATCTCCCTCCCACTACCTCTCCATCACTCCCTCTCTCTCCATGTCTCTCAGGTCTCTCCCTCTGGCACCCTACCTAGGTAACTCTCTCTCTCTCTCTCTCTCTCTCTCTCTCTCTCTCTCTCTCTCTCTCTCTCTCTCTCTCTCTCTCCTCTCTCTCTCTCTCTCTCTCTCTCTCTCTCTCTCTCTCTCTCTCTCCACCTCCCTCTATCTGTTGCTACCACCCTACCTAGATAGTCCCTCTCCTCCACCCCCTCATCTTTCCTCTGCCGGGATCACTCCCTCCCACACCTCCCAATCCTCCTCCACACTCCCTCTCTCTCACACTCCCTCTCCTTTCACCATCCTCTCAGATTCTCCTCCTCTCACCCCCCCTCACTCTCAGGTCTCTCCTTTGGAACCCTCCCCAGACATAACTCTCTCTTTCTCTCCATCTCTCTCCCCCCCCTCTCTCTCTCTCTCCCTCTATCCCTCCCACCCTACCTAGAAAATTACCTCTCACTCCAACCCCTTCTCTCCCACTCGCTCTGTCTTAGACTCTCCCTTCCACCCCAGGCTCTCCCTCTCTCAAGACTCTCTCTCACTACCTCTCTCTCTCTTAGGTATCTCCCTGCCTCTAAAGACATACATAAATACATACTTACTTACATACATACAAGCACAATACATATGTACATACAATCTTGCATACATACAAACAAACATGTACATATGTAGATACAATCTTACATACATATAGGAATATATACATACTTACATATAGACATACATGCATACAAGCATGCATACATACATACATACATGCATACATACATACATATATACATAGTTACATACATACATACATACATACATACATACATACATACATGACATACAAGCATACAAGTACATACAAACATACAAATATATAAACATACATTCAATAGAGTAGAATTTAACATAAAGCAAGACATAACGTGAGCATGTTATACAACACCCGTGTTATGTCTTGCTAGACATGTCCCAGACAAATGCAAAAGACAATGTCAAAACTAACATATAATGTGAGTGCATAATAACGCACCCGTGTTATAACGCGCTCGCATGATATCTTGATTTGGGAATCCCCAAGCCTTAGGCTTGGTATTTGCATTGGAATAGCAACCCAAACGCTTGGAGGACCTTCCCAATGAGTAGAGACATGTTTTTGAAAATTTTACAATATTTCACATAATTGGGTTTGTGCTCACTGTTAGGATTGCACGTGCTTCAATGTTGAAGAAATCAAACACCTAGGTAATGTTATGTTCTCCCTTAGCTATCCAACAATGTAATTTTTTTTACATTTTGACAATGTTAAGCCTTTCATCTATAATTTATTTTGTTTGTGTCTCTTTTTTAGCAAAATGTAGTGTTTGGTGTTTTTTTCATTATAAATTAATTTTTCCTCAAAATTTCAAATAAATTACTTTAAAAAATTTGTAGGGGTAGCATGGCCAAAATTCTATTTTTCAATTAGTGGACCCACTTAGAAAATTAGTAAAAAATCAAATATTCATTAAAAAAATTTCAAAAAAATCATGCATCATCTACATACTATAGCATAGAAAAATGTATCTTGGACATTTTCTTGCTCATTTGGGTATTTATTATGGATGTTGGCCTAGTTTTTCCTAGATTTAATGTTGTAATGTGGTCAACATATTCACATTAGGTCTTGGACCCTTGTGAATCAATAAGAACTTTATGATGCCTTGCAAAAGTGTTGTGAAGTGTTGTAACCCACTTTCACAATTTTCTAGGACCTTTTTACTATAATTCACTTAAACAACCTCCTTTTATCACTTACCAAGCCTTATTTCAAAGTGTTGTAACAAACTTTCACGCTTTTCTAGGCTTGTCATCAATAATTTGACCCTTTCTTATGCTTAATTTCCCCCTTTATACACTTGCAAGACCTACTTAAGTGTACTTTTTAGAATAATCTCGTTAAACATCATTTAATACACTTTAATTCTTGACAGCCACTTAAAATTCCTAAGTGGGACCAAGTACCACTAGGGGCGACTTAGTCCCATTTGGCTCAAAAATCAAAATTATTTTAAAATTCTGGCGAGATATTATTTTCTAAGCCTTGAGATCAACCTGTGATGTGGTATTTTCAAGAAATATTGTATAATCATGTATAAATATAGGGTTTTCCTCTCATTTTCATCTCTCCTTAATCTCCTCAATTTTCCTAAGCATTCAAGCAATTATCAAGCATTCACTTTAGCATTCTTAATTCTACATCCATTGGAGCTTCTACTTGCATATCTTCAGATTTCTACTTCAAGGATTTGGTGAGTTGTAGCATTGCATGTTGCTCATTCATCATTCTCTTTTCATTTCATTTCATTTCATTTTCAAGGGTTTAATTACCAAACTGGGGTTTGACCAAGGAAAACCCCTATTCACTAACCCTTAACACTTTTCCCCCTCTTTACATGTGTTTTGCAGGTCTTGTGTATAGATTTATCAAAGAGAAAGGTGTCAGAAGGTGTCAAAAAAATTTCAAAGTCATTCAAAGTGGTCAAAGTCCTAAAAGAAGCTTGGAGATCACCTATAGGTCAGATTCTATAGTTTTGGTTTGGAAACTTGTCAAAAGTTGAAGTACAGACCGAGAGCTATAGATTGCATCTTTGAATTTCTCAAAATTTGGAAGTAGACTATGTTTCCATCAGTGGTGAATTAGTCCCACTGCCAGGCCTGAAAAGTTGTTTCTGTAGTTTTGAGTACCCTTTTGTCTGAAACTTGTTCCAACAGAATTTCCCTGAAACATGACTAAGTTGTCCAGCTTGGCATAAGTGTCCCAGTTGGATTCAATAGTGAACTATGCAAGATTCCAGAGCTCCTCTCCATCACCTTTTAGTTTCTAGGTGCATCTCTTCAATCTCACTAATTTTTGTTATAGTTTACTTGCATTTTTAGTTCATTTTGCATATCATAGTGTGTTTTCAAACAAAGTGCATTTTCTTAGTTTTGCATTAGTATTTAATTACTTTTATCAGTTCTTTGCATTTAGGACATTCCTCTTAAACATATTTCAATCATCTTTGCATATTCTTGAGTGAGCCATCAAGGTTTTTGGAATTCCTCTCTCCTTTTAGGTGCAAAACCCTAGAAGTGTAAGAGAGCCTCCTATCCCAAAAGTATACAGTTCATTTTGGTGAACCTAAATTTAGAACATCCTATTTCTGATTTATAGTGCATTCGCATCCTAGGAATAGCTTGCCCTAACATTGCATTGCATTTTTTATTCTTTAAATTTTATCCTAGGGTTTTAAAATTTGCATTCTTGAAAAGCTCATCTAACTTACATCTTTGCATTTCATTTCATTAAAAATAACAAAATTCTACAAATTCATATTATATTTTCATTTCATAACCTAAAAATCATAAAAAAAAATCAGTTAAAAAATTCTAAATTTTTTTCAAAATTTTCACTACCTGGACTCATTCGCCACCCTGAGTGACTTAGTCTAGTTACATATTTGTCATTGTATTTTCTAGCATTTAATCTTTAATTTTTTAGTTTTTGTTTGTTGTTTCTGCATTTCAGTTTTATTTTCCATAATTTCAGTTTTAAGCATTTTTTTCTTGTTAGTTTACATTGCATTTGCATTCACCCTGCATTTAGAGACCTTTGCATGAGTTTTTAGTGTCCTATTGCTAATACCTTAGTGAGAAGAAGTTCGAGAATCATGTTATCCCATGATAAAAAACTTGTTGTGCATCTTGGTTTATCTAACACTTCCACTCCTAGTATTGCAACTAGTACACTAGGCATGGATAATACCTTTAGCAACTCTTTGCCTTCCAACAACATGCCAGTTGACACACAAAATGATCATATCCTGCAAGATAAAATAATTCACATTCATGAGGACTTAGCACATCTCCAACATCAAGTAAGCCTTGAAAAAATTTCAACCACTACAATTCCTATCATAGAAAACATCCATCGCATGCTTGAAAGTGAAGATGGCCTGGACGTTGTGAAACAAATAGTTGAGATATATACAAAACATCTTCCTTCAACCTCCAGTTCTCCTCAACTAGCAAACAATTTGGTAAGCAAAGGAGGACCTCAAACTCCTCCTCCCTCAATCATAGCCTCAATACCTACGTATACCACTCCTCCCATCACAACAACAATACAACAAGTTAGTAATGTGATTCCTTCCTTGAGTATTCCTGTTAGCATCCCTAATTCCTATGTGGCATCACATGTTCTATCCTCTTCTACAATACCATCTATAAGCATTCCATTCACTTTCCCTAACACTACATACACTACATCACCACTTTCACTTCCACCTCATACTACTTATAATGACCCTCTCATAACACAACTTTTCCAAACCATTTCCTCCATGCAAAAGAAAATCTTCACCATAAACCAAAATCAGAATGGCCCACCCACATATTATGTTTGAAGCAGCCCATTGTCTTTGGAAATATTGTGCATCAATTTCACAAGGAGTAGAGGTGCCTAGATTAAAGAAATATGGAAGGAAGGGAGATCCTTCTAACCATATTAATTCCTACACCACCTAAGATGTAGTAATTTTGTCCTTGATGATAAACTATTAGCAAAATTGTTTCCTAGGACTTTAAAAGACACTGCCTTGGAATGGTTTTCATCTTTATCAAACACTTCAATTTGTTCATTTAATGAACTTTTTGATGCATTTATAAATAATTTCCAAGTCCATATGACTCCCAAGAAGACCTTGGATGATTTGATGAGATGTAAGAAAAATGAGGAAGAATAGATGATTTTATTTCAAGCTATCAATCACTTTATTCCCAAATCAATGTCAAGATTCTTGACCCACACCTTCAAAATATTTTAATAGAAAACTTTCAAACTAAACTTCAAGACAAACTCACTATGGTGAAATTCCCTCCTTCATGCACTTGTGTACTGCCCTCTGTGATTATCACAATTCAGTTAGTATTCAAGATACAAGGTCCACTTCTAGCTGAGCTGAGAAATTCGAAAACAATTTAAAACCATTTAGAAAGCCAAACAAAGGGTTCTTATAATTCACCCCCCCCCCTCAACAACCAACTCAAACTTTCAACAACCAAATAGCAACTATTAAAACTGAAGTACCCTTTAGTTATGGAGATCTAAAAAGACAATTCACACCTTTACCTGACACCCTTCATAACATAATCTCCCAACTTTTACAACAATAAATGAATACCTTTCCTATTGTCAAAGTACTTGATCCTACTAATCCTTTACCTTTGAACTTTAAATCCAATGCTTATTTCCATTATCATCGACAAAATGGACATGACACAGAACATTCTAAGCGTCTTAAAGATCTTGTGAAAGACCTCATTGATTTTGGTTGTCTATCTATTGAAGGTGTTAATGATCAAGGCAATAAGTCCATTGCCCCTCCAAATCAAAACTTGCAAATTTTCACTGATCCAATGCCCAAACATAATATTTCATTTGTCAAAGCTAGTGAAACTACAAATAATTATGTGATGAATGTTGATATAGATGATAAACATCATGATCCTATCCCGCATATTACTCATGTTAATCCTATGGATGAAATGTAGGTGCAATAGATGTTATCCATCATAAGGGCCAACCTCAGAAATCTATTGATATTACTTTCTCCTCTATGAACATTCTTAAAAATCTCCATGATGGTCCTCTCTACATAGTCAGTTGTATCTATGACAAGCCCACTAATGGGATACTAATAGATCCCGCATGTGTAGAGAACGTGATCACCGAAGAATTTTTGGTAGTACATGACCTTTTATCAAGATGAATATGATAAACCAAAAGCATGGATCAAGACACATAATGGTTTTTCTTGCCCTACAATAGGATCGATCATCCTTGCATTACAAATCGGACCAAAAACATTGGATGTCACATTCTCCATCATCCCGCAGTTGGACTAGTTTTGTTTGAGGCTAGGCCATCCATGGCTTCGCTCAATGAAAGTTGTGTCTTCGGTTATCCGTAAATGCTTAAAGTTTCCATTTGAAAATGAAATATTTACTGTTCACCATAGTGGCTTTAACCTATTGTCTTCCAAAGGAAACTTTTCCTTAGAATCCTTTTGGACCAAGCCCATGGAACCTATAATGCCTCGACAAGAATTCTTTTTCATAGATTACCAAAAATTCAAAGCAAAGAAAATAGCAGAATTGTCTCTCCACGACATGTCCCCGTCCACTTCTGACTCTCCTATCCTAGAAAAAACAATGCTTCAACCCGAACAAGAACCAAACAACCCAAATCAACCAAGAGACCAAGATACAATGAAAACAACTCCATCATGCCTCCTTGAATAAAACAAGTTCACAAAGAAAAGGAGAAAGGTATGACCAACCTTCCATGATCCTTTCGTTCCTCCCCTTAGGGAAGAAAATCAACCTAAGGTTGATCAACCTACTCCTTCACAAACACAACTCAACAACAAAACCAAAAGAAATAGAGGAGCTAGGGAGAGTAGGCGTAGACGTCATGCCCTTGCTTGCAAGTTACATGAAGAAGAAAACAAAGAAAATAAAAATCCAAACTTGAAAAAAGAGATGCATGATGACCCTCCTCCCCAACCACAACAAGACAATCCCATACAACAATTACAACAAGAGTTACATTCTTCATTGGACATTATCATTCATCCTCCTATTGTGATTAATCTAGATGATGATGACGAGATTTCCAAAATGGACAAAGAAGTGCATAATGATTTGAACACATTGTTTTCCTCTTGCATGCACTTAAATGACAAATCTCCTATACAGAGTGTTGAACCTGGTGCTTCCCCTAGTTCAACACTTGCTCTTGTCCCTTTGGCCAATTGCCCACCCTCGACATATCATGAACATGACTGGGAGGCAGATGACTTGCTTGATGGTTGACTCACATTTTCCTTACTAGTATTTTTCATTTTCTTTCTCTTTTGTGTGTTTGCATGTATGTAATGTGATTCCTCATGATGTTTTGTTTGATGTTCTCTCTCTTTGTGACATTCCTCTATTTTTATCTTCATTCTTCTCTATGTCATATATCACTTTTTCCTTTTCTTTGTATTTTTCTTGTGTTTTCCTTTTGGGGATGATGCAAGGCATTGAGACATTCATGTCTCTTTCATGTTGACCCAAAAGGTCTTTTTCTTTTTCTTTTCCTTTTCTTTTGTATTTTTCTTTTGTTTTCCTTTTGGGGATAACACAAGGTATTGAGACATTCGTGTCTCCTTCATGTTGACCCAAAAGCTTCTCCCTTTCATTTTCATTGGGCTTGTGTTTTCCTTTTGGGGATGACACATAGCATTGCGACACCCTATGTCTCTTCCATGTTGACCCAAAAGGTTCTTTCTTTTTCTTTCTTTTCGCTCTCTTTGTGTCATTCTTCTCGTTCTATGTATTTGGGGGATGATGGTAGTTCCAAGCTCTCTTAAAAAAATTATAGCAAAGAACATACTGACCCCAAATCCATAGATCCCTTATGTGTTTAGTGTTTTTATTTTTGGGGCAACCCCTTCCTTTCCTTTTTTTCTTCCCTTCACATGGTGTTGCCTTACTTTGAAACATATTACGTGTCATAGGGATTTCCAAGTTGGCTCTCATGTCTTCTTTGTTGTTTACATTTTTTATTTGCTACTTTAAAGTAATTTCCCACAATACGGTGTGTAGCAATTCCTTTAAAGTGGGGGCATACATTGGCATTGTTCTTTTGCACTTTCTTTTTTCTTGGTTCTTAGTACAACCTTCTTACTTCATACGATGTATTTTTTCGCTTTGTGGACGACATTGGGTGTAATTTCCTTCATGAGCATGATCCATCTTAGCATATTGCATTCATCTTAGTGGCTTGATGTGATGCACTGCATCCCCTAAGTTGCAAATTTTCTATCCTTTGACCGGTCCTCTCTTGGAGACATTAGACACAATGTTCCCTAAGTTAAATACCTCACATGAACTAAGTAAGACTCCTTTAAACATCCTTTACATGCTGCATTTTGCATTTTTTTATATGGCCACCTTGCATAACACAACTTCCATGCCTATGGTTCCATCATGTTTGCTCATGAGCTCCAAGCATATGAAGTTTTGCTTGTCTCATGAAGCTCGAAAAGTCATTTTCTTTTGTGGCACCTTATTAAAGTTCTCAGGAGGTATAACTTTGGTATGGTTGAGCAGGAAGCCCATTCTGAGGCATGACTTTCCCCATAGCCACTTGCGTGTGTGTGAGTGCATACCAACCATGAGTTTATGTCTCTCACCTTTTTGGGCCTTCTCACCTGACGGAGAACCATGAGTTTCGTCACCTTAGAGTGAGTATGCATTTTTCAGACAAACATCCTAGATCTAATCCACAACGGGGTGGACAAATGATCAAAGCTTGATATGATTCTCTCTCTTTTTCCTTCTCCTTCTCTCCCTTTCATTCTTTTACATCATTTTCATGTGTGTTCCCTTGTGCTTATGTTTGGTTTGCCATGGGATATTGATCCTAGGTGCTTGATCACCCCTCTTGATTGTGTTTGTCTCATCTTGCTAGTATGGGTGCATTTGGATCCCTCTTGATGTGCATGTTTGGCTACTTTAGTGTGAGTTTGAAGCAAGTTCATCCTCTCACTAAAGTGGGGACAAAATGTAGAGTAGAAAAATGTATCTTTAAACATTTTCACACTCATTTGAATCTTTCTTATGGATGCTGACCTAGTTTTTCCTAGATTTAATGTTGTAATTTGGTCAACACATTCACATTAGGTCTTGAACCCTAGTGAATCAATAAGAACTTTATGATGCCTTGCAAAGTGTTGTGAAGTGTTGTAACCCACTTTCACACTTTTCTAGGACCGTTTTACTATAATTCACTTAAATAACCTCTTTTTATCACTTACCAAGCCATATTTCAAAGTGTTGTAACAAACTTTCACACTTTTCTAGGCTTTTCATCAATAATTTGACCCTTTCTTATGCTTAATTGGAACCTTTATCGACTTACATGCCCTACTTAAGTGTATTTTTGAGAATAATCCCATTAAACATCATTTAATACACTTTAATTCCTGGCACCCACTTAAAATGCCTAAGTGGGACCAAGTCGCCACTAGGGGCGACTTAGTCCCATTTGGCTCAAAAATCAAATTATTTTAAAATTCTAGTGGGATATTATTTTCTAATCCTTTAGGTCAGCCTATGATGTGGTATTTTCAAGAAATTTTATATAATCATGTATAAATATAGGGTTTTCCTCTCATTTTCATCTCTCCTTAATCTCCTAAATTTTCCTAATCATTTAAGCAATTATCAAGCATTCACTTTAGCATTCTTAAGTCTACATCCATTAGAGCTTCTACTTGCATATCTTTAGATTTATACTTTAAGGGTTTGGTGAGTTGTAGCATTGCATGGTTTTCATTCATCATTCTATTTTCATTTCACTTCATTTTCAAGGGTTTAATTACCAAACTGGGGTTTGACCAAGGAACACCCATATTCACTAACCCTTAACACTTTTTCCCCTCTTTGCATGTGCTTTGTAGGTCTTGTGTGCAGATTTGTCAAAGAGCAAGGTGTAAAATTTTTTCAACAATTTTTCAAAGTCATTCAAAGTGGTCAAAACCCTAAAAGAAGCTTGGAGATCACCTATAGGTCAGATTCTGTAGTTTTAGATCCAGGAAGCTGACGGGAGCTGAAGTGTAGACTAAGAGCAATAGATTGCATCTTTAAATTTCCCAAATTCTAGAAGTGGACTAAGTCACCATTAGTGGTGAATTAGTCCCACTACTAGGCCTAAAAAGTGGTTTCTGCAATTTTGAGTACCCTTTTGTCTGAAACTTGTTCCAACAGAATTTCCGCTAAACAAGACTAAGTTGCCAAGCTTCATGTAAGTGTCCCAATTGGATTCAACAATGAATTTTGTAGGATTCCAAAGCTCCTCTCCATATCTTTCCAGATTCTAGGTGCACCTCTTCAATCTCATTAATTTTCGTTATAGTTTACATGCATTTTTAGTTCATTTTGCATATCATAGTGTGTTTTCAAACAAAGTGCATTTTCTTAGTTTTGCATTAGTATTTAATTACTTTGATTAGTTCTTTGCATTTAGGGCATTCCTCTTAGATAGATTTCAATCATCTTTGCATATTCTTGAGTGAGCCATCAAGGATTTTGGGATTCCTCTCTCCTTTTAGGTGCAAAACCCTAGAAGTGTAAGAGAGACTCCTATCCCAAAAATCTATGGTGCAGATACTGTTAGCGAATTTCTCACTAAAATGATTTTAAAAAGAGTAAAAAAAAAGTTCACTATGCTAGGGACTTAAAAAAGTTGCTATGTTATATTTTTTTGACGAAAACAACACCAATTTCTATACGTCCCTCTTTGAACTCCTTAATCTTAACCATTTTAAAAATAAAGTAGTAGTTTAGAAAGTAGACTCGAAGCACTACGATCCTTGTTTTTGTTGCATCTCAAAATTTTGAGTGTAACTATCCTCAATTTCACATCCAAGGTCAGTATTACTTGATTTTAGAAAAAATGTGGCCACTTAAGGCTCCTTTTTTTCCCCATCTTTTTTGCACTTACCTAAGTAGATACAAATTTAGGGTGTAGATGCGCTAAATCAAGCATAAATATGTTGATTTATGAAATAGTTTAGAGATGGGGAGATGTGAATATTTCAATTTATGGTGTATACACATTGAAGGGTGTATAAATATATTGAACTATGGACTTAAAGTAAATTTGATGTTTTTAGATGGGAATGGTTTGCATTTTTGTGGATTTTGAATGTAGGACCTTAGGATGGAAATTTTTAGGATGAATTAGAGCGGTGTATTTAATGATGGAAGAAGGATGAAGGGTTGGAGAAAAGGATATGTATCAAGAATAAATACCTTGGATGAATGTTATGATTGGATACAATTATATGCTTAGGATAGGATAAGTTCCTAAGAAAGGGTCATTTGCATTACGGACTTGAGATTATCTAAGTTCTAAAGCAAGCATTGGTTTGAATTTGATTCAATTAAGCTCTTTATTAATGATTTGATGTTGATTTTCACTTAGAAATGGAGTTGATTAGATTGGTTTGAATTGATTAGAATAATAGGTGGGATTAAGGACTAGAGATAGATTAGATGAAGAAAATAATTTTGTTGGGGTTTTTGATAAGAAGAGATGAAGGATTCAGATTAGACTATATTGGTTAATTTGGATATTATTAATATCCTTAAAATATTTATATTAGAATTGATTAGGTTGATTTGATGACGATTATTATGAATGAGAGGAAAATGTTAGTGGAAAATGTGGATGGAATACTAACCCTATATAGGGAAATTTGGCTTAACTAAATTGAAATCATTGAGATATATTATAGATACATGAATTTATATTCAAATACACTAATTTATAATTAATTGGTTTAGACTATTTAAGATTTAAAAAATTTAAAGAAAAAATATTGAGCTATGGGGGTGATCCCAAATAGTGGTTTACAATTTTTGGCCAAATTGGACAGTGAAATAATTTTTTCTAACTAAATCTTCACTTTCGGACCCCTATAGTGGCTAAACAATGAGGAATTTGAAGATGATGCAAACTTGAGTTTCGTGATATTTTGTTTGTAGATTCTAAATATATTTTTTTCAAAAATTTTGGAATCAGATTACACGTCTTTTTCCATCTCCCTCAAAAACTAGTTTTTTTTCCAGAAAACAACATTTTTAAGGAAAGACATTCACCGTATAACACATAAATTTTTTCCATGAAGGATAAAATTCTAATTCTTTCTAATTTAGATTTGTAACTCTTATATCTAGTGCTTCTACTTGGTTAGATAGTGTTTTATTGAATATTTTTTCCTTAATCAAGTTTCAAAGTCAAACCAATTACAATTCAAACATAGGCAGATAGTATAATGCGTAACTTTTTTTGTATGTATCAAAATTCAATTATTATTTTTTGTTGGATTAGGGACTTCAATATCTGGTGCACTCATATTTTTCAAAAAAAAATTTCATAATCTTCTATTTTTCCACATGTGCAGAACAAAGAGCTTCATTTTTGGTGAAAAACCTACATTCATAAGAAATAAAAAATAAATATAACCTGGATATGTACAAGATCATCACGGAAAAAATAGGCCCTTAAGTGGCAAAAAAATTAGAAAAATCAGAGTCAGGTAGCTTGACATAAAAATTTCAATAAGTTATCTATATTATTTCAAAAATATGTAACAATAGAATCTGTAGCAAATTGAATGTAGTTTCTAAACTACTAGTTTGTTTAAAAATAAAAAATCTATTTGGTGAAAATTTGAAATTTCAATGTAGTAGTACTTAAATTTTAGGGAAAAAATAAGTAGGGGTCTGTCTGACCACCCTAGAACCACAATAAAATGATAATATTTTTTTATAATATTTTAGATATAAGTAGATGACTCATGCCTCAATGTGATGCATTTTTTTGGTACTTTTTTTCTAAGTAAATAATTAATTATGAATTTTTTATTACAACTTTTAAAAAATATAAAAACTTGTACATCTGACCACCTTAACTTGGTCAAAACTTCATGAAATTCAAGTTTTCTTTTTTTCATCCTATAGTATGCAAAGCATAGAATGTGATGCATGTTTTGTATTCAGAAAATGTGATACCGTTTGAAAGCTATAGATTTTTTTCAATCAGCCTATCAATAAGGACTTTAGTTGTAATTCAAATAGAAAATGAATAATAATTACTTATTAAATTCAAAGTAAAACATAATTTATATTGGTGGAAAGCTGAGAAACTCCTTTAAAAACCCTTTTCATTTCATCAATTTTGGGTAAAATAAAAGTCATCATCCACATACCCATCATATTGCCACTTTTTGGCCCATCATGATCTTGCACATACCCATAATAATAAAATTAAATTTATTTAAAATTATACTTTTTGGAAAGCTTATAATAAGGACTAAATACTTACAAAAAATAAATTTTAAACGAATTCATTTGATCCCCCAAAAGGTAAATCAAAAGAGGTTTTTTATCAGCATTTTGATAGGTGTAAAGGAGACTCCATTATAGGTATGGTTTAAAACTAGAGGGGTTTTATCCAAGGGGGTTTGATCTAAGGTAGTTTGATCAAACCCTCTTTAATTGGAATGTTTTAAATGGAAATTTTTAAGGCTTAAATTATTATATTTTGTAAAAATATGTGATTTTAGCAAAAATCAGAATCTCCCAGAAATTGTAAACCAGCTTTGTGGGATCACCCATGGTTCAAATACATTAAATTGGATTTGCACGATCTTAAGATGTTTAATTAGGTAGATTTTAGGAGGATGGGATTGGATTGAATTGGATTGGGAAATTTATACTTTGATGGGGAGACTTGAATTATTAAAAAAATTAAAAATTAAAAATCAACAAGTAGTTAGAAGCATGTGAATGATTTTGGATTTGAGGGATTTAGATTTAAGAAGTTGCATGATTTTTGATAATGGAGACATGTTTCAAGAAAAATAATAATCTATATTATTTATGGGGTTATATAAATCATTGTGGGAATGTGTAGAAACATGGGGGGACTAAAAATGTGGTTGCAATAACTTTTTAGTCCATCCAAGGAATAACACACTAAATTATATATGTCATAAAGAGAGAGAGAGAGGGGGTGGTGAAGAGATAGAGATATGGGAGAGATAGAGATAGGGATGGAGAAGGAAATTGAGAGAGGTCCAGAGAACATAAACCTCCTCTTCACTCTCAATCACACAATGCTCTCCCACAATAGATAATTTCTATTCTATCCTCCCTCGATTCCTTTGTGATAGAATTTGGGGTGAAATCCCCCACACCCCCTTTCAAGAACTTGGATCCAAACATAACTAAAATAAATAGGAAGATAATTAGGTTCCACTACCAGTAATAATGAGATATAGATAAAGAGAGGGAAATATAAAAGGATAAATATGGAGAGATACAAAAGTAAGTAAAGATATGGATATAGAGTTTTAGGAAGAGGGAGATAAATAGATAGGGATGTAAGAATAGAGAGGGAGAGATAGAAATACAAACACACACACACACACACACATAGAGAGAGATATCAAGATGGAGAGAGAGAGGGGGGAGATAGGGAGAGAGATAGAGAAGAAGATATATATTAATATGGAGAGGGAGAGGTATAAAGGAGATGTAGAGATTAAGATAGAGAGAGGAGAGGGATAGAAAGAGATGTAGAGATAAATATAGGAGTCAATGTAGGATCATGAGGGTCCAAACTAGGCCCTTGAGCGGCAATAAAAATTCAAAAAAATAAAGTTAGACAACTTGAAATAAAAAATTTAATAGGTTATGAACATAATTTGAAAAATATGTAAGAAAATTATATGTAGAAAATTGAATGTAGTTTCTAAGATACTAGTCCTATTTTGGAAAAAAAGTAAATCTATTTGGTGAAATTTTGAGATTTCAATACAGTAGTACTAATTTTTTATGAATAAAATAAAAAGTAGGTGTATCTCTGACCAACCTAAGTACAAGAAAAAAATATTATTATTTTTTGAAAGTTTCAATATAAGTAAAGGAAACATTCCCAGATGTGCCACAATTTTTTTTATAAGTTTTTTGCAAGTAAATAATTAGTTATGAATTTTTATTAGAATTTTTTTAAAAAGTATTAAAACTTGTTTGTCTAACCACAATAACATGGTAAAAAACTTATGAAAATGATTTTTTTAATCCTATAGTATGGGAAACATAGAATGTGACACATCTTTCAAATTCAAAAAATGTGAAATCATTTAAGAATTATAGATTTTTTCAATTAGCTTATCAATCAAGACTTTAGTCAAAATGCATGTAGAAAATCAATAATAATTAGCTTTTAATTTCAAATATGTTAGGTTTATTTATTCTCATCATTATCTTATTGAGCTATCTTTTTGCTCAAGATAAGATTAGGTTTATGCATCTTTGCTTTTATAAAGCAAATTATCTCTTGTAATTATTGGTACTTCGAATATATCAATTTGCACATCTTTATGCAATCTCTCTTCTTTTTTGTTTTTCTCTTTGTGGAAGGCTATTTTCTGGTTTGCATTTCAGATCTTGGTTTCTAACATGGTATCAGAGCCTTGATTTGCAGCCCCTTCTCAACTTTTTTTGGAGGAATACATTGCACAGCTTGTTCGAGGTCCCTCGAGGGTTTCATTCCTTGAGCATATTTATGGAGCATCTTGGATCAGTTTGGGGTTTTCCATTGGATTCAAAGCACCTAAAAAAGTCAGAAATGGCTTTCATTTCATTCATTTTGGTCACCATTTGCCAAATCTATGAGGGTTTCAAGCTTAGTGATTTTTCTAAGAGATCTGGGGGTCGCCTAATTTTCTGGGCACTTTGGGCAGAAACGAACCTCGTTGTTGGATTTGTAGCACCCAAAAACCCCTATTTTCATATAAATTTTGTCCAATTTGGAGTACACAGTCGACTGGGGAGGCAAAAAAAATTGCCCAAGGGCCGTACAACCCCAGGGCATGCTCTACGAGGCACAAATTTTTAAAAAAATTCAAAAAATAAATCAAAAAATCTAGTCAATTTTTGTGCTGCCCATTTTAATGGTGATCGTCGCCCGCCCGCCACCCAGCAGCCACTAGCCGCCGCTGCGCCACCACCCGCTGCTGCCCTGCCACCAGCGGTCTCCACCCGAGCTCCGCCTACTCCCTTCATCCCCTGCACGCTCTACAGTGGTCGTATGAAGAAACAAGGGCTCTGCCGAGATCAGCCGCCACTGGTTGTTCACAGCACCCACCCCGATCACATGGGTGACCAGCAGCTCCGCCACCGAACCCTGAGCTTTAGCCCCCTAGTCTGCCCAGGTGACCAAGGGCTTTATTTTTTAGCCCCTAAGGGCTGTAGAAAGGCATATTGGGTCTTTTCGAAGCACATTCATGGAAACAAGCATAACTTTCACATACAGCGTCATTTTTTTGTAAATGAGATATTGTTGGAAAGTTGTTTTCGAGCTCTACAGAATGGTGTAGGTCTAATTTTTTGGTTTTTCTTTTTTGATGCCTTTTTCAACATCGGAATTCATATGTTTCTATTTTCACTCTAGGAGACATATCTTTTGACTCGCTTATCCATTTTTCACGATTTTTGCGGCGTTGGAAAGCTGGTTTCGGCCTCCACACAGATCTGAGGTCTATTTTTATTAGATATTTATATGTGAACTTTATCTTGTGCATTCACTCTATTTTTATTTTCATGCACTAGGTTTACTTTTTCTCTCTTGTTTATGCATGTTTTTACATTATCTCTTTCTACAATCATTGGGTATTGTAATAACAAACTAATATAAAGTTCCATTAAGGGGGGTTTCTTGCATCACACTTTCATATTTGTGACAACTCGCATGAGTTTGTTTGGTTTCCTATTGTTTCTTTTAGCTTCTTTCTCACTTAGCTGGACACATCTTTGGTTTTTATCGATTCACACTTCACATTGGGAGTTTATATTTCTTGATCCAAATTAGTTCAGATCCTTCTCAGTTTGAGGGCCATGTTTCTATGGTTAATGTTCCAGAATCTTGATGGTACTCATCTTATGGGGAAATTTTAGTTTTAGTTTGGTATTGTCTTCGAGGACACAACTTCCAGATTTTTCATCATTATGCGTGGCTTCGTATTTTCATCTACTATTGCTTACAAATTCTAGGGTTGATCCAGTGATTCATTGTCGCAGTTCATCTCATTCAGGGGTGCTTTTCCCACTGGGTTTTCTCTCTCTTTGCATTTGTAAATGGTTACTTGATCAGGCCTTTGTTGTCGAGACCCATCTCACATCATTTGCATAATAATCTACTTCTCCCTAAGTTGCACTTATGGGGGGTGTTAGTGTAATTAATATTTAATTACACTTCAATAACTTTACTTAGGTATTATTTAATTCCTAGGTTTATTTATTCTCATCATTATCTTATTGAGCTATCTTTTTTCTCAGGATAAGATTAGGTTTATGCATCTTTTATTTTATAAAGAAAATTATCTCTTGTAATTATTGGTACTTCGAATATATCAATTTGCACATATATATGCAATCTCTCTACTTTTTTGTTTTTCTCTTTGTGGAAGGTTATTTTCTGGTTTGCATTTCAAATCTTAGTTTCTAGAAAAATAAACTTCATATCTTATATTGGTGGAAAGCTGAAAATTTTATCAATAAACTTTTTTTGTTTCATAAAATTCAAATTAAAAAAATGTCTTTAGCCACTTTTGGGTCATATCGCCACTTTTTGGATCCCCATGATCCTACACTCTGCCATAGAGGGAGATAGAGGGAGAGATGGAAAGAGAGAGGAATAAAGAGATTAAAAGAGACAGAGATATGGAGGGAGAAAGATAAACATAGAGATAGGAATTGATAAATGGATACAGGTAGAGAGAGGGACAGAGGAAGAGAGAGGTAGATAGAGGGATGGATAGAGAGAGAGATAAAGGTGAGATAAAGTGATAAATAGATAGAGATATAAGAAAATTATATAGAGAGAAGGGGGAGATAGAGAAGGAGGGGGGAGGGAGGGGGAGAGATATAAAGGGGGAGTTTGAGATATAGAGGTAGAGAAAGCGAGAGAAATAAGTAGAGACAGAGAGATAAAGAGAGAGGGATAGAGGGAGAGATGGATCAATATATATAGAGGTAGAGGAGAGAGGGAGAGGGAGAGATCTATAGAGGTCTCCTATCACTAGATAGTGTTATGTGACTAAGAGTGAAGAGGATTTTTCAATGGATTAGATGTAAATTTTTATATAGATGAAGTGATATTTTTTCTTCTAAAAAATGTTTTTTATAACCATTCCTAAAAATCAAGTGATATATACAAATAAATATAAAAACTAGTCTAAATAACATGATTTTAGGATATTTTCCATCTTTTTTAAAACATGAGCTTATTTTAGAAAACATATAAATAATCTAAATTCATGTGATATAGACTAGTTTTTGTTTTGTTCATAATTCTAGCACATTACAATGCTTTTTATGCACATTATAATGCTAGTTTTTTTAATATGAGTGTATTACAACACTAGTGCATGTTATAATGATAACATATTTTAATTCAAGCACATTATATAACACTAGAGTGTGTTATAATGTGAGAATGTTATACCACACTCATGTTATAACTTTCCTTGGAAACTACCAACCCTTAGGGTTTTTATTTCCTTGGGAATCTAGCAAAAAGAGTTAGACTTGCATGTCAATGCCTAAAGATGTGTTTTCTAAAAAATATAAAAAACACCTAAATATCAAGTGTGTCCTCCATTGAGTTTTCATGTCTTTCAATGTTGATATAAAAAGACACCGCAATAATGTCAAGCTCTCTCTTACCTTTATAACCACATTGTTTTTCTACATCTAGAATATGTTAAGGTTTTGATTTTTAATTTATTTTGTCAGCATCTTCATTTTTTTTGAAAACCTATATATATAGTATTTTTGGTGTCATTATTTTTTCATTCATCTAATTTTTTTATAAAAAATACTTTTAAATTCTAGAATTTATTGTATACACATTCAAACAAAATTGACTTTGGATTTGTGTCAGAAAAATAGGGGGAAGAACGGTTATCTTTTTATATTTTAGGATGTATCCATTTTGAAAATTAGTAAAAATTCATATATTTGAATTATAAAGTTGATAGAAAAATTAGGCATAAACTACTTTGTGTTCTAAGCTAATTTTCTAGTAAAGTAATTTTTTAAATGCATATGCCCTTGTAGTCCTAATGTATATTCTTTATCAATAGATTGGTAGCTAGGGAGTACCAAATTATATGGGATCCCTTAACATTTTAGGCACTAAGGCCTTACGCAAGGTAGATTCTATCTATCACTACTTGAAAGTATATTGTGAGTAAAATCTTTCATCTAAATGATTACTAATGGACCACAACAAATGATGGTTATTTTTTTCCTATCTAAGATGAATAATGATTGATATGTCTATCCTTGATATACCTCAAGGGAATGTGAGGAAAAATCCATAGATGAAAGGAAAAGTAATTCAAATAGCCTAGAAAATGGTTCAGTCAACCCTTAACCTTCACCTCCTTAAGGTATAAAGTTCTTTTGGGATTAACTTGCAAATTTGAGATTTTACTTCTAAGAGGTGTGTCTTTCAATTAATCATTAATTTTTATACTTTCCTAAAATACTAGAGTTGATGTCATCCTCTAGGGTGATTGAATCCCTAGATAGGCCCCTAAAAGGATGATCCAAATAATTTTGATCACCCAAAATCACATAACACATAAGGGGAGAGCATACATGATTGAGATACTTCAAATAAAATGATAAATTAAAAAGAAACTAAATCAATATTTTGATCTCTAATATCACCCAAGGATGTGTGGAGAGAATATAAACTTGATTAGGACTCACAAATAAAACATACAAAAGCTATCTCCTCTTAGAAATTGAAGTGTGTGTAAATTACTGATAAAAATCCCTTAAATGATTATGAAGGGTACACAATCTACTGAGATGGGGGTGAATTAGTAGATCAAATCTATTTAAAAATCATAACTCAAATACACATATTAGAAATAAAATTTGAATCAAAGCATATATTAATGATCAAGGAACAACATAAGCACACACATCTACACATGAGAACATTGGATATATGTGGAAAGCCAGGATGGGAAACACCATGGTGAGAATAGCTTCTTGGATCTATTGTCCAAATCCAACCTCACAAAGCAAAAATATAGAGTGAATTTTACAATATGGAGTAGGTACCAACCTACTAAAGACACCAATCCCCTATTGTGTTTATAGGCACAACCTATAGGAGACACTAATCTCGAATGAATCAATACAACAAGAAGAGCACTAATCCTACCAAATTACATAGATAGTGCTTGTAAATATTTAATTGTATCCTAAGACATCTCATACACTTATAGACTAGCTACAAACACTCTTCCACACTTCTTGTGATCTTCTGATAATGGTGCACACTTTGAAATGCAACTCACATTGAAGAACTATAACTTCACAATAATTTCCTTGTATTTTCACTTTCTTCACTTTATCACATTCAAATTATGTATCCATTGAACTGATGAATACATGCATGACATTGCATTAACACTTCTTCTATGTCGATAATGGGTTTGCAAATAACCAAGATGACATAAGGTGGACTTAAATTCAATTACATGAAACATGTAACAGATCAGTCCAAAATAAAATTTTGATTCCTTCCAAATAAACACGATGTTGTATGCTACCACAAGAACCTTAATCAAGCCCTATCTTAACACCACATGCAATATTTGAATTCCGCACACTACTAGTTTTTGTTGTACATGCCTTGAACACAAAATAATTAATAGACATGCACAAAGAACCTTCTATCATTTATTATTTTTGCATGTTAAACATCTCCTCCAAAAAATTAGGAATGTGATAGAACTAGTGTAGATATACTCTCCTCTGAAAGGATAACGCAAAATTACATATTTGAAAGAAATGCTAACCATAATTGTATTGCCTGAGAAATCTCTCTTCCTTGAGAATTGGGCTGAAACATTTTGGTACAAACTTCCATATTACCTCTATCATAGTGAATACATGAATGCATAATATTGCAAGCATACATCAATCACACACACTTTTGAAACTATAACTAGTAACATATATGTTTGTAAATCTCTACACCTCAAAATGGAAAGGGGAATATAATGATAATTCATGCACTACTTAGCCTTACACCTTTGACATGATGACCTTCTTTAAAATCAATGATAACCTTTTTTCAACATATTATAGCTTGAAAAAAATATATTAATAGTTTTAGCTATGGCCTCTGAAAATAAATTGCAAGTTAAACACATAAGGGGTTTGATAGAAAAATAATCAAATAAAATGATTAGAAATATTTAGTGACATTGGTGAGTTAGAAAATGGTGAATACACCAAAATATAGAGCTCACTTATGTTGAATTATAAATACATATGTTGAAAGGTGAAAAATGTAAAAAACTATATATGATGTTGAACTACTAAAATGGTTTTGAATAAAATAATTTGTAAATATATATGTTTTTGATAAGAGAAGAAACAAGTTTTCAATGGACCCAAAACCATCAGGTTTTGAAGGGACCTGAAACCCAAACAATGGTGGACAAGCTGCCTAAAGAGAATACAATAAATCCTAGTAGTGAAACAAAGACAAACCAACAGCCAAAATCAATTGTCCAACACAAAACCAAGATACTACATGGATCTTAAACCCATTGGTTTTGATGGGACCAACAACCCAATACAACTAGGTTTTGGCAGGGACCTTGAACCCAAGAGAAAGCCTGCAACAACTAGGAGATAACATACCATTCACTCAGGAAGATTATTCTCTCCATACCATTGGTAAAAACAACTATGTTATAGGTCTGCAAAAGCAAAGCCCCAAAAGTAGACAAAATCTTGCCCAACAACATACCCTCTCCACCTCTATAGGAGAGATCATCACAAAAGCTTGAGGCTCCAATCATGTTCCATAAAAACCAATTTCTCACCCCACCTCTATAGGAGACAAGACCAAGCTCATCCAACCCGCCATAGCCACAACACCCCAGCACACCAAAATTCCACCTCAATAGAAATGGGATCCCCCTTAATGGGAAAATTCGGAAGAGACCTTCACCCACATAATACACCTCAACCCAAGAGGGAGAGGACTCCACCTCCAAAGGAGAGGCCTTCACCTCAAAAGAAGACCTAGTATTTAGAGAGAAGGAAGAGACTGCGGTGAGAAGGAGGACCTTAGCAAGCAACAACAACAACATTTGGGTCTTCAAAATTATCTCTGAAAACCACCCAGCCCTCAACACCTTCAGCACAAAACAAAGTTGATACAACACCACATCCATACCCATAGAAGGGTCCAGCCAAAGCACCAACCTCCAAACACCATCAAAGACCAACAAGGCACATGAGGGAAAAATATTGAACAAGGGATGAAGAAAGACACCTTCTCTCAACAAGAAAAACCCCTGAAAACACCAGCACAGGCCCACACCAAACCTAGCAGAGCACAGGGAAGAGAACAACCTAATTGGAGAAGAGAAACCACTCCATCTTATGGGCCAACCACCCAAAATAGGCTCCAAACCAAGATAATAGGCATTAAATTCCATCTGCCATTTGGAAACCACAACCGTGCTGACAAAACCCCCAAAAGATAGCCCCCAAATAGAGAATATATAGACACAACGAACAAGCTAGAGGAAGTGAGAAGAAGGAAAGGCCAACAAATAAAACCCCCAATCCATCTTACTACACCAAATAGAACCAGAAATAAGCCTCTTCTTCAACCTAGAAACCCCAAGGACACCCAGGAAACCACACACTCCCTACAGGGAACAACAAAGTGGAAGGGGAAAATGCACCACACCAGAAAAAAAAAAAAGGGGCCACAAACATTTCATGTTAGAAAAACCCCCAAAAGATAGCCCCCAAGCCATCCTACTACACTGAGTGGAACCAAAAATAAGCCTCTTCTTCAACGCAGAAACCCCAAGGACACCCGAGCAACCACACACTCCCTGCAAGGAACAACAAAGTAGAAGGGGCAAATGCATTGCACCAGAAAACACAAAGGGCCACAAACTAGCCCTCCAACACTCATCATTAACCACAGCAGCCTTGAAAGCAGTAATGCCAAGGGAGAATCCAAAACCTAGCATAAGGAAACCAAAGACCCTGCCAACCATTGCATCTCCCCCCTTAGAGAAACCCCCAACCTCTTCTAAGGCCCTCTCAACACTGCACCCATTAGCTTTGCCGCTTTCCCTTCTCAGCTCTGAAATAGATGAATCCTGCACAACAATCCAAAGGAGCACGAACCTTCGCACAAGCCTTCCACCTTAGCTAATGGTCCCAACGAATCACTTCCCCCCACCATCATCATCCTCTGATTCAGATTCCTCCTCTCCTACCTCTATAGATTTCAAACTACCTATGTTGCTCCTACTCCCACCTGGATTCCTCATTGTTTTCAAACTTCTAAATATATATGTTGATTTATAAATGTATATGTAAAAACATAGAGTAGTGACTTTTTCCTAGGCATGGAACATTGAATTATATCACACACATGCAAAAATGTGATATCTACATAGGAAATGGAGAATGTTAGATGATAAATAATTCAAGGTTGTTTAAAAGGATATTTTGGAAGTATACCACCTACAAGTCTAATTTTTAATAGAAAACCAAATGGTAGTTTGGTTAGAAATCAATAGAAATGCATTTTAAATTGATAAAAGTAGAACTCCCAAAATACATGATAGATATGTCAATTTGAAAGTTGATATATTAAAATATGTTAAAGCTACAAAGATCATAAAAAGAGTAAGTTAAACCTATAAAATTTTAGATTAGGATAAAAATGGATAGCACAACAACCTATAAAAGTGATTATCTATTAGAAAATTGAGAGTTAGAAGGATGAAAATCACTTGGAAACATGTTACAAGAGGTCATTGAGTGGATACATAACTTTGTAGTGGATAGTTAAAACACAAAGCACATATGTCAAAATATAAATGTATATTGCCAAATTTTAATCTATGATCACAAAATATATTATAAACACAAGAACATCCCAGGGTCTCGCTAGGTGTGCCAAACATGCGTACATGAAAATTGAAGCATGTAAATGAACTAAATAAATTAACCCATTTACTAACAATTAAATGCAACACTCAATTTAAGCTTAAACTTTAGTAAACATCATAAAAATATGAAAATAACTCACCAAACTAACCCTTGTTGCATAATGTTAACATGGTTGTACTCAAGATTATTAAATTTAGTGATATGTGAGTGTTGTTCTCTTCAACATAAGTAACAAAACTCACAATCATTTCTATTTTTATGCATGTTTCCTACTTTGAAAGAACATTTATATAGATAGTCTTACTCATACTTAATTTTAGTATCAAAAAAAGTAATCCTTTTCCACACTTAGTTTGGATAATTGACATAAATTTGAATTAATTGTGTCGTGGAGTGGTGTTGTAATGTGTTGTACACATTCACATCATTCTAGGATCTTTATTTGACTAAAATGTACCTTAATTTGTCCTTTGCAAGGGTGTTGTAAAGTGTTGTAACACATTTTGACACTTTTATAAGGTTTATTTAAGTAATTAAGCTTAATAGGCCCCTTTTAATGAAATATACTTAATTTATATCTTATTTAGGTGTTATAAAGTGTTGTAACACACTTTCACACTTACCTAGGGTTTCATTAATTAACTGTGGTTAATTAGAGTTAATTGGCCCTTTTAATTCAAATTCAAGCCCTCCTTTCAAGGATCCATCCCAACACGCAATAATGATATGGTATGACATTTAATTTGGAAAATTTGATGTCCTAAAAAGTGTTGCTAGAACCCATTCTCCTTTACTAGTGCAAGGTGTTCTCTCCACATAGGACACCCCTTTCTACGCATTTTTTGAGGTGGTCTTTGATGTACTTTCACCTCCCTAAAGTGTGGTCCTAGAAATTATGCCAGGACCCATTCGCCTTTTTGGGACAGTCCCTTTCTATGCATTTTTGAGAAGGGTTTTTGATGTTATTTCATCCCCTCGAAGCATGGTCCTAGAAATTTGTGCTAGAACCCATTCACCTTTAGTGGAAAATGGGTCCTCCCTTATTAGGACCCCTCTTTTTGAATTTAATTGTGTTGTGATCCTTATAATTTTAATACCCAGATTTAAGGTCAGCTTGAATTGTTTGAATTTCAAGTTTAATCTCTATATTTAGTATAAATAAGGGGTTAATTCACATAGTTTCATCTAATATTTTCAAGATAGCATCCTAATACTTTATAAGAGCATTATAGATCACTTCAATCTTGAGCAATTCAATGATATTTCAAGGTAGATTATCAAGATTTTATTGTAGCCATTCAAATTCATTTCATCATGTCAAGGGTTTAGTGCATTCATGCATGTTGTTGAGCTAAGAAAGTTGATTTAGCATTGAAGATCCATCTTGCAAGCATTATTTGAGATCAAGATCTACATTTTTCATGGCCACTTCATGTTAGATTGTAGATTTGCATTCCAAGACAACATCCAAGGTATCATCAATTACATGTTTCATGTTTCATTCTTCATCTTATTTATTTCATCACTTGGTTTAATTACCTACAAGGGGTTTGACCAAGGCAAACCCCTATCCACTAACAATCAACAAGTTTTTCTTCCCTTGAGTGTGTGTTTGCATATTTACAGGTTGAAGATCAAGTGGAAAAAATTGGAATCAAAATCATCAAAGTTGTCAAGTTACAAAAGTTGTCATCTACATTGCAAGATCATGGAAAGAGATCAATAGAATTAACTTCTAACTTTCGGGAGTTGGAAACCTCAGAATTGAGAGTGTAGACATCGAAGTACAAGACCCGGAAATCAGTTTTTTGAACCCCTAAAAGGATCAATTCGCCACTAAGGGTGAATGAGTCCTCTGTAGCTCAAAAACAACAACTGTTTGACCAGGTACATAGCTTTTATGCTCTAAAAACTTCCCTCATAGTTGCTATAATAGTTAGGTATCATTTTTTATTGTAATTTGCATGTTTTGTCCCTCATAATTGAATGTTTTAATAGGAGAAAGACTTAGTGGTTTATCATCTTGTTCATTCATGGTGGTAAACCCTACTTTTTATATTAAACATTACGTATTTTTAATGAATTCTTAGATACAATCACTATAATTAGCTATGAGACATTTTAATAAATAATTATATGTTAAAATTATTATTTTAAAAATAATATAGCATGTTATTCTAGGTATGATGATCTTAGAGTACTATTTTCTATGAACTAACTTTTTTCCTACAATAATTAAGGATAAACTACCACAACCAAACTTATTGTATACATGTAGCCAAGATTATATTTTCCTACTACTACGCAGTGGTAATGGTCACTTCTTTGTAGTAAGAAATGAACCTCACCAAAAAATGAGTGATAATCCAAACATTTTTTTCCAAGATGGTAGAACGTGGAGAATTGAGAAACCTAGTTGTTCATCCCTATATTTCTCAATGACATGCTTTTTTAAAGCATAAGTTGGAGTGTCTTAGTAGGATTTTTCCTCTTTAACTTTCCTAATTCTGTTCATATTTCTAAATTAAGAAGTTAAGTTATTTTCCTATGTAATAGGGAGAGATTGGATAAGTGTGACATTAATTGTTTTATATCAATAAATGTATGAAGTGGAAGTATGTCTATATAGCATGTAATTTAGCATATATAGGATATGACTTTTCTATATGTATAAAGAGATTTGAAAAGATAATTTGAAAAAGGGATTTTTCTTTCCATATGGCTTCTTTTATCATTTTAATGCTATGAGTTATTTGAGGTGATGAATTAACTACTAGTTCAAAAAAATAAAAGGAAGGTACAACTAACCCAAGAAAAGGCCCACTTTAGGTGAGCTATAATTAGCATTTATTTTGGTAGTTTAGATTATTATGATCTTAGCTATACCTACATGTTACAATTTATTTACCATATTTAATAGGTCAAATAAATAGATTAAATTAATTTGTAGAGAACTTATAGGAATTATGTATAATTTCTCATTAATTAAAAGTTTGTAGAATAATTTTTTTTATTTAAGTACAAAATTTTATTCTATTTTTTTTCTATGTTTATACAACTTTAAGAATTTAGCTCTTAGATTTTTTTTTATTTTTTTACTTGTAGTACCATCACCATGCCAAGTGAATATGTCCATGGGTTGACAACATTATAATCCAATAGGTTTCTTGATAGAGGATTAGAATATCAATTGAGTTGCATGCTTGCCTTAGCTACATCAAATTTATTGGGGATTAATGAATTTTCATAATAAGGTTACATTACATGAAGTCCTCAAAATGGTTTAGGATGGTCCCAATTTATAGATCTTTGACCTAAGGATTGGATGGCTAGGATCAAGGGCTAATATAGGTTGGGACCTTTGGTCTAGGGTGAGAGGAGGACAAGTTTCCTCACATGCTTGTTTGATAGAGAGGGGACCAAGATTGAAAGGAAATCTTTGTGGAGACCCCCCTTGGAAAAAGGTACTTGGGAGTACTCTTGAGGGATGGGAAAGTACTTTGACCCATGTGACATGTACAAAATGTCATGCTTTTGTACACCTTGGAGGAATGCACATGATTTGAAGGGAGTTGATTATGATTTATCATGTTAAAGTGGGGATAAAGGGACTAATTGATCTTAGCCCACTTAATGGAAAGTGGAGGAAATAGATAATTAAATAAGTAAATATGTTTATTTAATTCTTTGGATGAAGATATGAGAGATTAAATATGAATAAATATTTGGATTTATTTATCTAAGGTAGACTATAATGTCAAGATGATTAAATGATTCTAAACTAGAAACAAAGTACAAGTGAATAGTGACTTTACTAATTAAATACTAAAATATGATTTTATTAACAAGGGGATGCCAATTGGATATATAAGGATGTATCAATTTTAGGCGTCTATAAGAACCACTTATAATAGTTACACAAAGCTAAGATTTTTTTTCATAATTGTTATATAATTATAATGAACATACATTTACATAATTATACAAAAGATAAAGTATAATAAATTACAATTACTAAAGAACTATATTTGTGATTATTACACAACTACAACAAAAAATATTTATAACAATTACACAACTAATATAAAAAATCAATCATTTCTCCTTTTCTCAACATTAAAATATACAAATTTAAATAACATAATTTTAAATTTAAAAAATTATCTTAATTTATATAACTTGAACTCTTCTTTAATTTATTTTTATAGAACTATTCTGGATAGAACAATGCTGCCAAAAAGGACGAAACATTTTGAATACAAATAATGTTATTAGTGGAATTTAATCTCTCAATATCTTATGAAATTATGATTAGATAGGTTTCTTGGAGGGTCCTTCTACCTTTCCCTTGCTACTAAGCTTGTTAAGTTTCTGACAATGCTCCACTCATCCTCATTAGCTTTTCCAAAAATATATTAAAGCTACTATCCACCTCTGTTTGGCAAAGAGCAGGCACAGTCCTTTACTCTGTGGTATTGAGAGTGGCAATGGAAAAAACAAAAATTCTCTGCATAAAACTCTAAAATTTTCTCATATACTTTAATTATTTAGTACAGTACTTTTCACATGCCAGAGATGACATACATGAGATGCAATCTATTATTCTCCATGTTTTGTAATGCCCAAAAGAAGATTTTAAACTTGTTCAACAGCTCAATCCACAATAAAGCTTTACTACCAACATACCGTGGGCATATCACTCATTCACTTCTGTATTGTCTTGTCAAGGGGTTGATTGAATCCAAACATGCGCATTTGATTCATTTTGTGTAGGTATTGTCATATCAAAGGATGGTGCAATCGTGCAATTCATTCGATGGGCGTCATGCAGGCTGATTAGAATCGTACAATCTTGTCATGAAAATTTGCTTGTATTTATTATCTGGGACTGCAATGACTTTATGGATGATGAGGCATTTCTTTTCCTGGCTTTTTCTTCTTGTGTTTGTTTTGCAGAGCTGATGTCAATGGCACAATGTCAGAAGTGATCAGGATGCCTTACAACATATAGCCAGGATAGTTCAGGGCACATATCTCAACTGGGCATTTTATTAAATGGGTAACCATGCCTTCTCAGTCATTTCAAATTTTGTTTGAAGGTGGGTTTTTATTGCTCACCCAACTGACAACTATGGTCTTACGATACTTTCCTAATGAAATATCTGCAGTACTCCATTACTGATGAACCCTAGAACGGTGGATTTTTATTGCTTACCCAACTGACAATTATGGTCTTACTATACTTTCGTAATGCAATAGTGGGTTTTTATTGCTTACCCGACTGACAGTTATGGTCTTACATTACTTTCCAAATGCAATATCTGCAGTACTTACTCCATTACTGATGAACTTTAGCACTGCAGTAGAGGCTATTCTTGAATGAAATGAACTGAAAGATCTAGTATACAATACAGAGGGAAACGTTATAACTGGGTTTATGGATAATTCTTCTGCAACAGTGGAATTTTAGGGTTTCGACTCAGAGTCATGATGACATCATATTGACAGCTATTATTATTGGTATTATTGCAATGACAGGAATAACTGTTTCGCAAAGACAGTCAACATATCTTTAATTAGGTGGTGGAATTATGGTACACTGTAGCATGTATAGCATCCCCAGATTGATTACAAAATCCATTTCTGAACAGTGGACTGTATTATACAATTCAGCAGCTTTGCATGCAGAAGAATCCATATTAATTTCCATCCCAATCTTGAAAGCGAATTAGATAGAGTGTTGCTGTCATGTAGCAGTGAAAACGAGTTATCATATGAAGCCACCCACATTTTAAGGGATCACAAAATTTATTCCATGATTCTAGCGAGTTATTTTGTGGGCAGACTGAATCAGTAGCTGTAGACTAGGGTTGTGGAAACTGGAAGATATTTGTCACCAGCTGTGCTTAAATTATAACGTGGAAAAAGGAAATGAACAATACGTTCTTTGACCAGAGTACATGATATGAGGTGGGCAAATAGTTCGTGGAAGGTGGGCTTCATCCAAAGAAGTCTAGGAGAGCGTTTTCTTGACCCTTGGATTTTTTCAACTGAAGAAAGCTGGAGTGCAATATTCCAACCCCTGTAATGATCACCCATTCTTTAGGGGTGTGTTGTATTTTGTATGTAGGTGAGGCATCTAAGTTAAAAATAGGTAACCTTTAGAAAAGTGGTCTTAAAGGTTGAATGCCATCAACTATTTTTTATTCAATGAACAATGTCATTTTTTTACTTGACTAATTCTAATTTCATAATTAGTTGGTATGACTTTTTATAGTGTATGAAATTATGTAAGAGTGTTTTTGGATTCAAGTATGTATATATTTTTGTTGATGTTTCACCGAACTCAGGGATCGAACATAAAGAAGAAAAGAGTAATGGTTTTGATTGCAGACTTAACTTTTAAATGAGGTAGGGGGAGAACATGATAGGACTGATAAATGATGAACTATAAAAGAGAAAAAAGAAATTAAAACAAAAGAGAAAGAGATAGGAATATATATGTAAAGAAAAATAGAGGTAAAATGCATGGGAAATTTTATGACCAGGAGCTAAAAGGCATATAAAAAGGTAGAATAATATAAAGTAAAAGTATATATTTAACAATATAAATCAAGATATATATATAGAAAAAATATCTCATATATGTATAACAATTTCAAACTATAAATTAATATTATAATATAATATAATATATCTATATTCTACTTAATTATATATTTATCCATATGGTACAAAATTATATAACAATTTTCTATTATTTGTATTGAACTAGAATGACTAAGAGATATTGTTGATCTCTAAAGATGACACATCAAAAATAAAACCTATGAGAAGTTCTACAAATGTGGGACTAGAATGTGCTCTATAAAATAACCTCTGGGGTTTTAAAAGTATGTAGTGTCAAAACAAATCCCTTTTTCCATACTTAATTAGGGAATAATTAATAATAAAATGAACCTAATGTCACCTTGATTTAGTGTTTTAATGTGTTTTACACATTCACATTAATTTTAGTGCCCTCTTTAATAAAATGGAGTTAATTGTGCCTTATTTATGGTGTTGTAAAGTGTATCTTTACACTTTCACACTAATCTAGGGCTTTATTAATTGATTGAGGTTAATTTTCCTTAATTCGCTCCTTTAATTCAAATCCAAGCCTAATTAAATGTAAATTTTGAGAGATAAAATGCGACATTCATAAATTTCATTACACAACACCTAATTTTAGAATGTGTGTGTCCTAGGTAGGTGACCTAAGAACCATTTTCCACATGGTGAATGTGTCCTCACTAGGTCCTAGGACCCTATTTTTGCATAACATTTCACCTTGTCCGAAGTGTGTCTTAGGTAAGTGGCCTAGGACCCATTCACCACATGGCGAATGGGTCCTTACTTAGACCTAGGGCCCCTCTTTGAAATATGTTTTTGGTGATATTTTAATGATTTGAAATCCATAATTCAATGTTAGCTTGTGATATTTGAATTTTAGGAATTAAGGACAAGATATGTATAAAGATAAGGTTATTTCTCTAAGTTTCATCTAAGTAATCTTTATGAGATCAAGAGCAATTCAAGAGCATTTTCAAGGCAGTCAAGGATAGATTATTGAAGATTATTGCAACAATCAAGATCCATTTCATCATTTCAAAGATTTAATGGATCATGCATGTTGTTTGAGCTAATGTGGTGATGTAGCATTCAAGATCAATCAAGCATTCAAGGACATTATTTCGCATCAAGTTTCAAGATCAAGATCTACATTCATTGATGCCACTTCATGCTAGTTTGTAGATCTACAATCCAAGGTTTCAAATAAGGATTGGTGAGTTGTGACATTGCATTTTTTCATTCATCATTCCCTTCATTCTTTTATTCATTTCAAGGTTTAATTACCAAAATGAGGTTTGACCAAGACAAACCCCTATTCCCTAATGAAACAATATTTTTCTCTTCTTTGATGTGGGATTGCAGGTTTTAGGTTGAAGATCATTTAGAGAGAAAAAATGGAGAAAGTTGCAAGAAAAGTTGTCAAATCATAGAAAATGAGCTACAAGATTTATTTTTAGCTTTCTGACAATGCCCGACCAAACTCTGGGAGTATAGACATTGAAGAATAGAACCCAAAAACTAATTTTTCAAAGCCCTAGCCAGGATCCATTTGCCTAGGAGGAATGAGTCATTAGTGAGGTTTGAAAAAACATCTTTTGCAAAAGGTACACATCATTTACCCCTTCCAAACTCTCCCTAAAGTCTATAAGTTCCATCAATATTATGATTTAGCTTCTAAATGCAATTTATAGCTTGTAATTTGGAGTTTATTTGATGGTTTTAATATTTCTCCCCAAAGTACAATTTAGTTCATTACCCCATCCTAACAAGGGAAATTGTAAGATTCACACCATGGGTTGATCACCCTTTGGTTGTTGGTCAATTCTTGGTGTGTATCTCATTTCCTTAAATGAAAATAGAAGAGTAGGACCCATTTTCCCTCTTTGGATCTACTTTTCCATTTTTGGGGGAAATCTCCCCCTTACCCTATTTTTCTATGTTTCATTTTGGTGAACTCGATAATCTTACACTATAAATTTTCTAATTTGGAGTGCATTCAAACCCTAGATCTAGGATTTACATTAGTTTGCATTGCATTGCATTAGTTTTCATTTCATCTAGGGTTTTCAAAAATTGCATTAGTTTGCATTGCATATAGGGTTTAAATTTGCATTTTTGCATTGTTTAAATATGAAAAATTCAAAATTTTGCATGCATATTACATTGATTTTGCATAGTGTTTGCATATTAGTGTAGTTTTCATCCTTCATATTCAAAAATTGGACCAAAATTTCATTTCAAAAAGTGTCATATAGTTCATCATTTATCATTCATTGCACTTGCATTTCAACATCAAATTTTGGAAAATTATGTTACACAAATACCAATTGGAAACTTGAAACAAAGTACACATCTAATCACTCAAAAATTGCATTTTTCATTTTAAAAAAAAACCTATATAGGGACCCATTCGCCACTGGGTGAATGAGTCCTTGGAGGCCTACAAAAACCAACTTTTTGAGCTTTTTGGTGATCTTCTACACTTCCTAGGCTTGCTGGTAACATATAGTATCTGTCTAGAAAGTTTCAAAAAAAAATGTTTTAAGCATCTAGGTCAAATCATCCATTTAGTGTAGTCATTTTTAAATAATTTCAAAAACGCATTTCAATATTAAAAATCTTTAGATCTATAGGACAATTATTGAAATTTCTAAAGCATAACATAAGTTGGATATATTACTTCTCATTTTTGCATAAATAAAAGTGTGTTTCCTTTTCAAACATTTAGTGTTCGAGTATCACATGACTTGTATGGTTCTATTTTCTCTATTCATGCACATAATCTAGGAAAGAAAAATAAAACCTTTGACAAGCATGTTGGCTACCCTCCTAATATTTATCGAATTTCTAAGAATGTCATAACACAAGAGGATGCAAGTGTAGACAATCATGATAATCATAATTTTTCTTCTCCTGATACCTTTCCTATTAATTACAAAGGTATCTTGGTGAAAGAAGATACAATCATTGAGAATCATGAAAGTCTTATTTGTCCCTCTCCTTCTACCCTTGGGAAGATATTATGGCATAAGAAGATGAGATCATTGACACTACTTTAACTAGTATTCATTCATCTCCCAACACCTTTCCTATTTGTGAGAGTGCTTTAGTGAAAGAGAATGTAATCATGGATAATCATGAAAATCACATTTGTGAAGAGGACATGTTGATGTTAAAAGATCCAATGATTGAGAGTTATAACATTATTTCTCTTTTTCCTATTGTCCCTAACATTTGGAAAGTTCTATGTGAATGAAAGGATCCAATCATTGGTAAGCATGCAAATCATAGTTGTTCTTCTCTTGATGCCTCCCCTATTTTTTATGAAGCTATTTTACAAAATCTAACCATGAAATGTGATGAACCCCTTGTTTACTCCTCTCCTAAAAGATCTCCTACTAGGGTAGATATTATGGCACAAGAGAATGAGACCTTCGAGAAAATGGATGAAATCATGGACAATCATCACAATCAAATTTGGCCTTCTCCTAATATCTCTCCTATTTGTGAAGAAGATATTTTGGTGTTAGAAGATCTAGTTGATGAGAGTCATGATAATCCTATTTGTCTCTCTTCCCCTAGGGAAAACATTCTTGAACAAGAGAATGCCATCATTGATAAGCAAGAAAATCCAACCTTTAATAACTCCCTTACTTGTGATGAAGTCATTTTAGAAGAACCAATCTTTGAATGTCATGAGCATCTAGTTTGTTTCTCTCCTAAAAACTCTCCTACTAGGGAAGATATCATGGTGGAAGAAAATGATAACATTTACACATGTCTTTCAAACAATAATAATTAGGCTTCCTTAGATGAAGATGATGAAGTGACATTAGACTCCCCTTCACTAAGAGATCATGAAAATAAGGATAAGCCTTTTGAGCCTATGCACATTAGATATCCCTTGAAGTGATCTCTTAAGCCACTTCTTACCATCTACCCACCCTCACATCAACCCCAAATTCAAAATAAACTAGTGCTTACCATAGAACCATCTAAAAGGAAACTCGATAATGATAATATTTCATAGAAACTTAGTTACAGTACAGTTGCTCATACATATAACACTAAAGACATTCCACAACCAAGACAAACAACTCAAACATCTCTCCCATTGCCTCAACCTATCTTGCCTAGTGCTCCTTTTTCTCCTTTACAAAGTGTAAAGGAGTGTGATCTTGTTGAACAAATTTAGAAATACTCCTGCTAAGATTTCCTTGTGGGGCCTTATTTAAGCCTTGATGAGCACCTAGTTATCATAACATGCTTAAAAGTTCTTTACAACAAGTTCCTACCCCTTATAATTTGAAATCAAATAATGTGGCAGCCCAAATTTAAACTATAACTCCAGTCAACTTGGACATTACTTTTCGTAAAGATGAGTTACCTTCGTTAGAAGAGAAAAAGAATGAAGCTTTCATGATAATAGCTTACGTTAATTGAATAGCAATAAAGAGAACTCTTGTTGATAGTGGCCCGACTCTTAACGTGTGTAGCATAAACCTTCTTGATGAGATTGAAGTAGACAAAAGCCAAATTCAACCTAATTATTTATCTATTTGTGGGTTTGATAAACTAGGAAAATAATTGGTTTGTGTGATCACATTACCTATTAAAGTTGGGAAGGTAACATTACAAAATCCAATCCATGTTATGCCTCATGATCTTTCATATAATATTTTCTTAGGAAGGCTATGGATTCATGCAATGAAAGGGGTGCCTTGTACCCTTCATCATAAAATGAAGTATGTCTACAAAAATAAAGTGTATACACTCAAGGCCGACCTTGAACCAAACAATCATTTGAACATTGAGAAAGGAAAATAAAATCATTTAAAAATATTGACACCAACCATACAAGTGGAACTTGTACAAGAGAAAGACAAAGAAAGGACTATTGAGGAATTCACGAAGTTATTGGAAGATGATTGGGGTTCCTTATATTTCACACCTACATTCATGGGAGAATAAAAGATCACAACAAAAGAGTTTGAAAATGGAAAATAAAAAGTGGTAATGTCAACACAAAATTCAATAGAATCTTTGAAAGTATCCACCTCAACAACTTTAGAAGAAGCAAAAAATTACATAACAAACTTGGATGAAGTTGATTATGAACAACTGTTGAATTTGAGAGAAATGAAAAAGCTTTATGGAAGAGGTTATGAACTAATGAAACAACTTGGATATAGTGGAAAAGGATGTGGTGCCTAAAAACAAGTTATTTGTGTCCCTATAGAGCCTCACACACAAGAAATGACTAATGGTCTTGGTTATTGTCCCTCAAAAAAAAAAAACAAGCCTTCACTCATTATTAACACTCTTACAAAAGATTCTTCCAAGACAACTTTAACTTTGGTGCATCCTGAATTGATAGATGCTACATGTGGGAATATCTCATTAGATAGGCATCAAGTTGATACTTAATTTACTCATTATGATCAATAACATTAGTTGTTGTTCCTTGTCATGCAATAGTTGTAGGACCATAACATACTCACTATGGAGTGTTTTAGATTCATTAAAAACCATTTCCTTTTTCAAGGAGAAGCATACCATCATCCATTCTCAGCTCATCCTTGTCTTGCACTAAGTGGGGTTAAGGGGTTAGGTAGCCTAGTCCTTGAATGGCACTTGTTGTCTCTTTTAGCTAGTTGACCACCTTCCATGTGTATATAAGAACAAGATTGGGATGTGGATGACCTGTTATAGGTTGAATTGCATGTGCCTTACAAGTATTTTGCATTGTTTTATTTTTCATGTTTCTTTATTGCATGTGCATAATGTGATCCTGCGTACTATTATGTTTGATGTAACTCTATTTTTTGTGCATTCCTTTATATGTACATACATTCTTCTTTATGTCGTAAAAATTTTTATCCTTTTTTTGTCTTGTGTTTCCCTTTTTGGGATGACGCAAGGCATCAAGACATTTAGGTCTCTTCCATGTTGACCCAAAAGGATTTTTCTTTGTTTTCACTCTCTTTGTGTCATTCTTCTAATTCTATGAGTATTTAGGGAATGATGACATTTTCGAGCTCTATAACAACATTGTAGTAAAGATATACTGACCCCAAATCCATATCCCTTATGTATTTTTGGGGGAAGCTCCTCCCTCTTTTTTTGTGACATAGATTTATTTCAGAAACATATGACTTGGCATAGGGCTTTCCAAGTAATCTCTCATGTCCTAGGAGTAAACATTGGCTACTTTCAAGCAATTTATCATAGCAATCGTGTTACCAACTACTTTAAAGTGGGGGCATACATTGATAATATCTTTCGACATTTTTCACGTTTCATGATGTGTTTATTCCTTTTCTTGTGATGAGTCCTTTTCTTGGTGGTATCATTGTGTTTGATGTCCTCCACTTAGAGTGTGACATTTCTTAGCGTATGACCTTCCTCTTAGTGGTGATGCGACACTGCATTCTCTAAGTTGTGAAACTTTTACTCTTGACTTGTCCTCTCTTGGAGACGTTAGGCACGATGATCCCTAAGATGAAGACCTTACATAAACGAAGCACGATCCCTTTGAAAAAAAAAAAATCCCTTTTATTAGCATTATTTTTCATAAGTGTTTAGCATAATGCAGCTTGCTAACCTTATGAAGCTTGAACCCTAAATTCAATTCCACCTAGCATAACACTCCTTGATTGCTTGTGGATCCTTTCCTAGTATTGTGTCACCTTATTGAAGTTATCAGAGGGATAGTTTTGGTATGGTCAGTATGATGAGAAGTTGAAAAAGAGGCATAAATTTCTCATTGTATGATGAGAAGTTGACATAGAGGCACATGAATTTCTCACTAAGACGCTTTATTGGAAGACTCGCCTAGTGGACAACCTGAAATTTTTCTACCTCAGAGTGAGTGCAAAACTGATAGCCTAGATGCTTTCCACATCACGTTGTACCATCTAGGCTTAATCGTCTTGGTCTTTGATGTTGTATGGTTGTGTATCTTTGTCATTTCTGCATACATAAGTGTCTTCAATGTCTACTTTAGTGTGAGTTTGAAATGAGGTCATACTCTCACTAAAGTAGGGGCAAAATGTAGTGTCAAAAAAAGTATCCCTTTTTCCACACTTAATTTGGGAATAATTAATAATAAAATGAACCTAATGTTGCCTTGATTTAGTGTTTTAATGTGTTCTACACATTCACATTAAGTTTAGGGCCCTTTTTAATAAAATGGACTTAATTGTGCCTTATTTAAGGTATTGTAAAGTGTATCTGTACACTTTCACACTAATCTAGGGCTTGATTAATTGATTGAGGTTAATTTTCCTTAATTGGCTCCTTTAATTCAAATCCAAGCCTAATTAAATACAAATTTCAAGAGATAAAACCTGACATTCCCAAATGCCATTACAAAACACTTAATTTTAGAAGGTGTGTGTCCTAGGTAGGTGACTTAGGACCCATTTCCCACATGGCGAATGGGTCCTCACTGGGTCCTAGGACCCTATTTTTGCATATTATTTCACCTTATCCGAAGTGTGTCCTAGGTAGGTAGCCTAGGACCCTTTCACCACATGACAAATGGGTCCTCACTTAGACCTATGACCCCTCTTTGAAATATGTTTTTGGTAGTATTTTAATGATTTGAAATCCATAATTCAATGTTGGTTTGTGACATTTGAATTTTGGGAATTAAGGGTAAGATATGTATAAATATAAGGTTATTTCACTAAGTTTCATCAAAGAAATCTTTATGAGATCAAGAGAAATTCAAGAGCATTTTCAAGGCAGTCAAGGGAAATTATTGAAGATTATTGCAGCAATCAAGATCCATTTCATCATATCAAATATTTACTGCATCATGCACATGTTGTTTGAGCTAATGTGGTGATGTAGCATTCAAAGAAATTTTTTCACATCAAGTTTCAAGATCAAGATTTACATTCATTGAGGCCACTTCATGCTAGTTTGTAGATCTACAATCGAAGGTTTCAAATAAGGATCAAGGTGAGTTGTGACATTACATTGTTCATTCATCATTCCCTTGATGCTTTATTCATTTCAAGGTTTAATTAACAAAATGGGGTTTAACCAAGGAAAACCCTTATTCACTAAAAAAACAAAAAAGATATCCTCTCTGATGTGTGATTGCAAGTTTTAGGTTGAAGATCTTTTGGAGAGAAAAATTGGAGAAAATTGCAAAGTTGTCAAAGTTGAAAGAAAAGTTGTCAAATCACAAAAATTGAGCTACAATATTTATTTTTGAATTTTTGATAGTGCCTGACCAGAATCTAGGAGTGTAGAAATTATAGAACAAAACCCATAAATTGATTTTCTGAAGCCCCAACCATGACCCATTAGCCATAGGGAAAATGAGTCCTCAATGAGGTTTGAAAAGGCACTTTTTAAAAAAGGTACGGTCCATCATTTACCCCTTCCAAACTCTTCCTAAAGTCTATAGGTTCCATTTTTATTATGATTTAGCTTCTAAATGCACTTTATAGCTTGTAATTTGCAGTTTATTTGTTGGTTTTAATCTTTCTCCCCAAAGTACAATTTAGTTCATATCCCCGTCCTAGCGAAAAAAGAAATTGGAAGATTCACACCTTGGGTTGACTCACCTTTTGGTTGTTGGTCAATTCCTTGTGTTTATTTGATTTTCTTAAGTGAAAATAGAAGAGTAGGAGCCATTTTCCCTCATTAGATCCACTTTTCTATTTTTGGGGGAAATCTCCCCCTTAACCTATTTTTCTATGTTTCAAAGTCAACTCTTTGTTTTATTTTAGGGAAAATGGAGATATAGAACATGAAATAGACTAGACTAAGGCTATCTACCAAGCTTTAAAAATATTTGAAAGCTTGAAAAACATTTCAATCAAGAAATAGCATAATAAAATCTAAGTTAGAATAGTTTTCACAAAATTTTGAAAGAGTATTATACAAGATTCAAATTTTTGTATACATTGATGTAACTAAAGTTATAAAGGATAAACTTGAGAATAATCCAAAAAATGTGAACATTTTAGATAAACACAAAGTATGAATTTAAGAAAATAAAAAAAGGCAAACATGGCACAATTCTATGTATTTAGTCTATATTATTTCAAGAACATTACATGCTAAGGTCTATTGTGTTTCAAATTTTCCAACCCCTAATACAAAGAGAAAATATGCATAAATAGAGAAAACTCCTTTGGAGGAGATGGTTGCAACCGAAAAAGATTCCCCACCTAATGCCTCCTATGAGAATCATCATCATATGATCATTGCAACTACAAGAGTGGGTAATCATAGTCTCCCAACATGATAGTGACAAAACCATCTGGATGCCATACTACCTTTATCTCAAATGCTTGGTGAATCAGACTAAACACCTTCCTTGTTTCTCGCATCTCCAACTTTGATAAATGTGATGTGATCTACTATCTCTTATGGCTAGTCGAGTCTTGAAATGGACCAATTGCATACCTTTTAAAATCCCCCAGACTTAAAAATTTCTCGGGCTTGTGCTCATCTATGGCACCATTAGAATCATGGAGCTTGAAAAATAATAGCTTCTTAACACCATCAAAAGGCGGTGAGTGGAACTGCCACGTGGTGCTCTTGCATAATGCACAAAGAGTAACTATTGTTAGGCTGAGGAAAACATGCATGATTCCAACACACACCACCCTCCACAAATTCCTTCAAACTCGAATATCCATAAGCCGGCTAACTTAATGAAAAGAGGTCAGAAAAAGGAAAACCAACGAGGACACAAAAATATAAGTGAAGCCTCACCACAAATTCATAACTCAGGCTCTAGACAAAGGTTGTGGTAGATAGAATCGATAACTATAGAAACTCCTTGGGGACCTCCACTTGTGGAGGTTAAGATCCCAAAAACACTAGTTCACAGCCAAATTTGGAAAGCAAAAGGAGAATTATGGAATCATAATTTTGAGAGAGTAGATTAGAAAGGGGCCCAATCTACCTCTAACGATTGTGACTTTTTTTGTACGGCCTCAAATGATTGATCTATGTCAATCATCTCCTTGTAAGGGAGATTACTTATTATTTATAATGCAACCTCCATATAAAAACCAAGCTAAGCTAAGGGATATAAAACCTCTTCTATTTCTATCACTCAGAGGTGAACTCAGGGCCTAAAACATAGATAGGTCTTGTTTTATATCTTCTATGATTTTCTTTATTTGATCCTCAAGAGAAACCAAACCATCAAGGAGGAAAAAGGAAGGGAGAACCAAATGGACAAGTTGTGCAATATGTTCCTTCATTTGCTTCACCTTTTGGTCTAAAGCATCAAGACACCTATTTCTCTTCATAGTTTCCTTGTTACATTTAATAAATTCATTTACTTTCCTGGTGGCTTGTCTTCTATCGTTGATCCCTACCATTTCCAAAGTTTCATCAGTTGAAATGTATAGCTTCTTAATCAACAACTCAAATTTCACAACCCTTGGCACTATAGCCAACATAATTTGTTCCTCTGTGGTGTAAACATCTCTACTTAGATTTTGGGTATCTACTATGAACTTGATTGCAGGTTGGAAAGAAGTTGTTATATTCTTTATTTTCTTCCAATATGAGGCATAAAGTTGTTGGGGCATAGGGAGGATACTTGGTTGTTGCACAGATCTAGATAATGCACCTTAAAATTGTTGTATTTATTGATCTTTATCTTTGTTTTCCTACTGGAGTTGCTTTATTTTGTTCATAGAATTAGAGAAATCTTGTTGGAATTGTGCCAAGTTTTGATTTTTCCCATGTAGTTCAAACTTGGCAATCTCTTTTACTTTGTTCTCAGCATCTAAGTGAACTTCTACTTCTACTAATTCCTTTTGGAACTTGGCCTCTTTCTCCTACACCTCTTGTAGAAACTGCACCTATATGCTCGATGAACCAGAGAGTTCCTGTTTATTTTTTGCCAACTCCTGCATCTTCTCATGCAACTGATTTTCAACTATTTCTCTTTCTTTTTTTTCTCTATTTCAATCTGAGCTTGAGCATTATCCAATTCTTTCTACAGATTAGCCTCTAAACCTTGCATGTCTTTTTCTAATTTTTGTTACATATTTTGTGTTGCAGAAGTTCATTTACAACTGATTCAATTCTTGTTATTTCTCTTATGGCTTAACATTTGTGGTTGCTCTATCCTCTTTGCTTGCATCAATTAAATATTGAGTATCCTGAAGCTCTTTTTGCAACCTCGTAATTTATAGATCTTTACCTTTTATCTCAACCCCTAGCCTATCAACTGTGATATTAACATTTTTCAAATTTTTTTCTCTCTTGACCGCCTATCAACTAACCTTCAAATAATCTATTGTAACAACCTTTTGAGTCTCCTCCATTAGCTCTACTTTATCTCATGGGAGGGTCTAGCTGAGGTTGAGGTCAACGACATGGAAATCATAGTATTCAAGTTAAATTTGTCCCTTAGGTTTCTGGACAAGAGGATTCATTGTTGCGACCATTAAAGTCTGATTTTTCTCATCATAAATTGATCTATTCACAGGGTGGATGGAGTTAAATCCTCCTTTCTTCTTCTCTTTTGCATTCTCTCCTCCCAAGCATTATTTGTTTCATTGTTTTCCCTTGGTATTATGAGGGAGATTGGATATATCACTCAAAAAAAGGGATGTCAATAAGAAGGCTAAAAGGAATAGGAACATTAGAAGTCCCCATTTTCTTTCCTATTGGAGAGGTTAGTGAAATACTTAAATTCATCGAGGAGAAAGGTAGGATACTTTGCAAGTCTTTCATAGGGCACAGGGTTCTTGGGGTGACCAAATGGGTAGATGATACCAAAGGAATTGTGAATGGTGGTGACGTGGAGGTCTGCATGGTTGATAAAGCCAAAGTTGTATTAGGCACAGATGAAGGGACAATCATAGGATTGGAAAAATGGAATTGTGGGATGGTGAGAGTGATTGTGGTAGCAACCATGAACTAGGGTGAAAATAAAACTACAAACACAACCAAATGACTAAAGACTTAGAAGAGAGAAGAGAGGGAGTGAAACATACCTACATCGTGGAGATTGCTAAGGGTTGCATGACTTCGACCACCTCTTCTTCCTCCTCCAAGAGATTGTGTAAGTCCGTGCTCTACCAATTATTTTTCCTTTTAGGAAGTGATTTAGCTTCTAAAAAGAATCCTTCACCTATGGAGCTCAAAGAGGTTTGATCCTGTTGTGAAGCTAAAGGCTTCATTTTGACAATATGAGAGCTTTACTACCCTTTTACGTCATAAGTTTTTGTTTCTTATCATGGTGGAGGATTTGGTGGTATTTCCTCTACTCCTCCTATGGGTATTTGTGCTAGGTATGACCTGTGTTTGATGGCAGAGGTGGCGATGGGTATTTTTCACACTTCTTGGTGTTAAATTAATCATTAGACTCAATGGTATCATGCAGGGAATTAAAATCATGAATCTCCTAGCACTATACCTAGAAGGTTGCAATCTTTTCTGCATTTCACCCTTCCCTTTGCAATTGATTTCTTAGCATTTTATGTATTTTGATCTCTAAGTCATACTTATTCTTGTAATCATAGAAAGATAACCATTCTATGCTCAGTAGGGATATATGATAAATCATCAAATATTATTATCCCTTCAGTGCTTGAAGATCACATCTCTTCCCAATACTAACATGACTCATGAACCAATTGCAGTATTATTTTTAAGCCCATGAGATAGTCATCTGGATCATAATTCCATTGATCACAAATCACATTGAGACCAATATTAGTTAACTTTAAAGTGATCAAATTTTTAGCAAACCTCTTCCTTACTGAAATACGTTCCCTTGTAAGTGGAGTTGTGAAGACAACTATCTTTTTCCTTCTTCCTCCAAAATCTATATCAGTTACACATAATTGTCAGGCTAACAATAGGGATAGTATTATATTTATCAAGTAAACTAAGAGCTTGAAAGGCTCACCCCTAAATCCATGAATCCACACAAAACTAAAATTTTGTTTCAAGGATCTAATCACAAGACAACCTATGATTTTGCATCCATCCATTTTGATGATCTTCGATTCTGACTGGGTTCTCTTGTCAAATTAAATCTAAGAGGGTCATAGTTAAAAATAACTTGGAGAATGTATAACAGTCATATGTCACAGATGGCACATGAGTCCATATGGATACCATATTTTATTTTTGAGCGTCAAATTCATCCATAGTAGCTAATTACATGTATGATTTAAAGAAATCATTTTTTTATATGAACTAGAAAAGATGAATACCTAAAGGTGTATTTTTTTTAATATGTCTCTAGTTGATCATGCATGGTGTCTTCTATTATATCTACAAAGTCCATTCTAAAACCTACCATTTTTTTTCTCAAATGGAAGCCCAATGATAGTTGGAACTCATAAACTCAAGCATCATTTTTTATGACGAAGACAAAAGTGAGCATAGAAAATACGGCATGCATATCTTGTAGATGGAAGGCCTTGAATGCAACAAGAATCTTTAGCATTTGTGTTACATATTTTTCTCTTTTGAGCTCGTAATTGAAAAACCTCATTTGATCTATGTGGATTACCCAATAATTTATTCCAAATTTTTGTTTCATGCATACCTCTATAGATGGGTTGAAAGGAACATAGAGCATATCTCTCATAGCTTGAGTACTTATGTAGTATATAAAATTATACCACTTTCTAGGAGAAATTACAATTCACACTTCTTTGGACCTATTTTGGAAAGCTTTTCATTAATACATTTTGAAATCCCATTAATAGGCCCCTAATATCCCTTTATCATGTATCCCAAAGCCTATTTTACTTAATTTCATTTAATTTCCAGCACCACAACCCACATTGAGTAAATGCTATGGATCACTAACATTTAAGGAGTCTTGAAGTTTTAGGTCAGGACCTATTTTCCCATGGGAAAATGGGTCCTCATTAGGTTCCTTAAACTCAATGTTGGATATGTTTTTGAAAGCATTTCAATCTCTCAAATTCAAATTTCACATGTTAGCTTTTAGGATCTGATAATTGGAAAATTAGATAAGAAGCCTATAAGGCTAAGTCTCACATTCATTTACACTAGACAAGAGACAAGGAAGATAATTTCATATGAGAACAAGTAATCATATTCAAGACAAAAGAGAATCATTCAAAATTGAAGTTTTGTAGCAGCATTTGAGTTGTTTTTGTAGGTCTTCAATCTCATTTTGATATCAAGATCAATCATAGTCGAAGGATTGATGATAGTTTCCTATAGAAGATCATGATGGATTCTAGGTTTTTGGAGATGCACCAGACATTCAACCAAGCCTAATGACTTGTTTCCTAAGTGATTCCATCTTCTATTATCTCTTTATTTTTAGCCTAAGGAAGGTATAATCAGATTTGTGACTTATTATGGTGATTTGAGATCTCCTAAAGTAGGTCTTCATCATTGTGCATGTTCATTTAGGGATCTTATTCTAACACACTTGAGTAGGGCTTCTTTGTAGCATTTTTTCTTAAAATTAGACACACTTATGGTTAGGATTGCACATACATTTCATATTTCAAATCTATGTTTTTCATCAAGGTTTGATTGAGGCAAACCCTTATCCACCAACAAACAACAATTTTTTTTTGTATATTTTGCTTAGATCCGGATCCGAGAGTAGAGGTATCAAATTACAGGGAAGAATTACATGTCTCTGGCTTCACTTTCAGATTTAGAGTTTTCCAAAAAATTATTTCAGGACCCATTCACCCTTGGGAAAATAAGTCCTTGTTTAGCTTGCAGAAACAACTTTTGAAAGGTGCACAACATTTATTACTCTTGGATTCTACTAAAAGTTTGTAGGTTCCTTCATTTTTATGATAAATCTCCTAAACCCAAGTTGTAGATTGCATTTTGGATTTGATTTGTTATTTTTAATCTTTCTCCCCAAAGTGTTGTTTGGCCTACACCCCCGCCCTTGCAAAAAAGGGAAATTTTTAGATTCACACTTTGACTTGATTCACCTTGAGGTTGATAGTCATTTAATTTTGTGGATTTCATTTCCTAATGAAATTAGAGAAGTAGGACCCCTTTTCCCTCTTTGGATCCACTTTTCCATTTTGGGAAACCCTAGGAGGCCTCTATTTTTCTATTTTTTATTTTGGTGATCTTGACCTTGTACAACAATATTATGAAAATTGGAGTCCTTTTAACCCTAGATTTATGTTTTTCAATAGATTGCATTAGATTTGCATTAGTCACATTAAATTTAGGGTTCTTTAATTTTGCATTAGTAAACATTGCATTTAGAGTTAAATTTGCATGTTTACATCACTTAAAATCATTAAAAATTAAAAAAAATGCATTAGATTTGAATTTATTTTGCATAGTACTTGCATTAGGAGCATCATTTAATCATTTAAACTTAAATTTGGATTCATATTGCATCTTAAAAAATTTCACATAGTTCATCATTTGATCATAGTTTAAAATTGCATTTAGAGACATAAATCTAGAAAAAACTGTTATAGAACTTTATGTTACAGGAAAATGTAATTAAGGCACCAAAAATGAAGTAACCTTCACAAATATTAAGGCACCAAAAGGAAATCACTGAATAGGCTCAATATTTGATTGATGTCAAAAATAGAAAATTCATTAAATGAGGTCAGTGTTTTTTTGACTTGAGGTGCAGTTGGCTTGTTGGTGAAGAAAATAGAATTCAAATCTATCAAATTGCATGTTCTAACTACAAAAAAGTGAGTATGCATATGTCATGATAGAAGAAGACCTAGACTATAATACAAAAACATTATCTAGGATATGCATTGAGTTGTAGATGTGTGTGAAATATAATAGAGAAAGGGGAAAGAGAAGAGTAGAATAGAAAATGAATTGCTAAGTGGATAGTAGTAAAATTTGAGCAATTACAGAACATGTTTGCAATATTGAACTGGATTCATTTGGAATCATTTTTAATCTAGATTTGTAGCTCCATGTTTTCATTGTAAATTTGATTGGTTGGTGTCATCAAATAGCTAAGTTGGTGCTCAGTTAGGGAGTGGGTGCTTCCTTAGAGTTGGTGCTCTTAAATCAGGGGATTGGTATCTCCTTAGGGTTGGTTCCCTTAAACATTGTAACCAATGACTCAATTTTATTGTGAGGCTATATTAGGATAGTAGATCCTAGTAGCATTTCTCAATGTGGTTTTTCTCATATTGGGTTTTTCATGTATATCTGGTGTTATGTATATTTGTGTGTTTGCATGATCTTTGCATGTTTATTTAATCTATATAAAAGGGTTAAAATTTAAGTTCTATTGATGTATTGATTCAACCCCCCTCTTACTAAATAATTGTGTTCCAACAATTGGTATCAAATCCTTAGTTCCTTAGGAGAAGCTTAATTAGCTTAGGTAGATCTTGGAAAGTGAACATAAATGGCTAGTCAAGAAGGTTCTTCTTCAAACAAAGAACCTCTCTTTGATGGATCAAACTATGCATTCTAGTGAATCAGGATGGAAGCACATCTATCCTCATTAGGGTTTGATGTATGGATGTTGGTTGTTAATGCCTATGTTATTCCTACTACACCTCCTACTTATCAGACTTCAAAGAAAGAATATGAGAATAATGTTAAGGAAAAGAATGCTATTCTTTGTGGGTTATCAAATTTAGAGTATGGGTTAAAACAAAAGGGAAAAGAGATAGGAATACATGCATAAATAAAAATAGAGGTAAATTATATGGGAAATTTTATGATTATGTACACTAAAGAGCATATAAAAGGGTAGAATACTATAAAGGAAAAGTATATATTAATACTATAAATCAAGTTATATATAAAATTAGAAACATAGAAATGAATGAATACAATCATGATAAATATATATATGCAGATAAAATATCTCATAAATGTATAACAATTTCAAATTATAAATTAATATTATAATATAATCATATATCTATATTCTACTTAATCTATCTATTTATCCATATAGCACAAAATTATATAAAAAATTTCTATTGTTTGCATTGACTTAGAATGACTAAAAGATATTGTTGATCTCTAAAGTTGGCGCTTTAGAAATACAACCTGTGGGAAGTTTTGCCTAGATGTGGGATTGGAATGCACTCTATAGAACAACCTCTAGGGTTTTAGAAGCTAAATCTTTTTTATTTTAGGGAAAAGGGAGAGAGAAAACATGAAATAAACTAGACTAAGGTTATTTTCCAATCTTTTACAACATTTCAAAGCTTTTGCAACATTTCAATCATGATGCAACACAATAAAATTTCAATTGGACTATTATTCACAAAAGTTTGAAAGAGTATTAGACACTATTCAAAGTTCTACATACATTAATGTAATTGGAATTATAAAAGCTAAAAGAGAATAATCCACAATTGCAAACACTTCAGATAGACACAAAGTATGAATTCAAGCAAATAAATAGAGATAAACATGTAGCAGAGGAAAACATGGCACAATTCTATGTATTCAGTCTCTATTCTTTCAAAAATATAACAAGCTAAGGTTTGTTGTGTTACAAATCTTCCAACCCCCAATATAAAGAGAAAAGATGCATAATTAGAGAAAAATCCTCCTCTGGAGGAGATGGCTACAATCAAAAATATTCTCCACCCAATGCCTTCCATGAGAGCCACCATCATGCATTCATTGCAAATACAAGAGTGGGTAATCAAAGTCTCCCCACTTCAAAGTGACAACACCATCTAGATGCCCCACTACCTCTATCTCAAACATTTGGTGAATTGGACTAAACACCTACCTTGTTGCTTACATATCCAGCTTTGACATGTGACATCATCTGATATCTCCTATGGTCAATCCAGCTTTGAAATAGACCAATGGTGTACCTTTTAAAAACCCTCATACTTAAAAAAAATTTGGGTTTGTGCTCATCTGACACATGGCACCATCAGAAACATGGACCTTGAAAGATAATATCTAATTAATACCATCAAAAGGTGGTGAGCGGAGTTGCCATGTGGCGCTTTGATGCAATGTGCAAAGAGTAACCATTATTGGGTTGAGTAAAACATGTGTGGTGTTGACATGTGTCACTCTTCGTGAATTCCTTTGAACTCGAATATGCATAAGCTCACAGACTTATTAAAATGAGGACAAAAAAAGGAAAGACCCCATGAGGACACAAAAGTATAAGTGAAGCATTGCTACAAATTTATAACTTAAGCTCTAGTTGAAGGATACAGTAGCTAGAATCTACAACTCTGGTGAATCCTTGGGGAGCTCCGCTTGTAGAGGAAAAGATCCCAAAAACATTGGTTCATTGCCAAAATTGGAATGAAAAAGGAGAATTGTGGAATCATAATTTTGAGAGAGAAAACTAGAAATGGTCCCCAATGATACTCTAACAAATGTGCCTTTTTATTTGAAAGGGACTCAAATGCACGATCTATGTCAATCGTATCTCCTTGCAAGGGAAATTACTTATCATTAGTGCTTGCAGCTTCCATATGAAAACCAAGATGAGCTAAGGGATGTAAAATCTCCATTATATTATTTCTATGGAACTTGGAAGGAGGTTAACTTCGGGGCCCTAAAACATAGATAAGGTCTTGTTGGCTATATCAAGATTTTCTTTTTGATCCTCTAGAAAAATTTAACCCATCAGGAAGAAAAGGAAGAGCCAAATGAATGGATTACATTTGTGAAATATGTTCCCTCGTTTGATTCACCTTCCTAGTCGAGCATCAAGGCACCCCTTTCTCTTAAGAGCTACCCTGTTACATTTAATAAATTCATTTACTTTCCTAATGGCTTGTCTTCTATCATTGATCCCTACTTCCACCAAATTATCATTAGTTGTAATGTATAGCTTCTTGATCAAAAACTCAGATTTTGTAACCCTTGGCACTATATCCAACATATTTTTTTCCTATGTGGTGCCAACATCTATACTTAGCTTCTAGTTATCTGCTATAAATTTGAGTGCAAGTTTGAAAGAAGTTGTTATATTCTTTATCTTCTCCCAATATGAGGTAAAGATTTATTGGTGCATAGGAAGGATACTTGGTTGTTGCACAGGACTAGAAAATGCACCTTGCAATTGTTGTATTTGTTGATTTGTATCTTCACTTTTCTTGGGAATAGGATGCCATTTAATTGCAATCCTAAACATATTTCATGTATCTCCTAAGTCCTTGGAAAGGGTGTTCCCCTAATACTAGTACTCCAAATGAACATGTAAATTGACATTTGTAATTATTCTAGCTGATAGGAACATGTTAGGGTGTCGAGAGCTCCCACAAAATAGGGCACATGGGGCACCCATATGGCAGATGGGACACACCTTGTTTGAGTCAACTATTTGGTGAAGAAGATGATAACCCATTAATGCATGTAAAGATCCTAGAAGTTATGAATTGATATTTGCTTGGTGAAGTTCTGATTTGTTGTTTAGTTTTAGAGTTATGTTCAATTTTGTTTGGTTTCAATTCAATTTAGTTTAATTATTGGTTAAAGTTTAGTTCAATTCAATTCAATTCAATTTAGTTCAGTTATGGTTCAGTTATCTTCAATTGCATGTAGTTGGTTTTAGTTGAAAGCTAGTTGACTTCAGTTGACTTGGAATGCATGACTAATGACTTGAGTTTCCTGACAGATAAGAGGTGATACATTCAGTTAAGTGGGAATGATCAATCATGCATCATGTTTGCATGAGTTGATGGAGAGATATGTTTCTGTTAACAAAGATTGATTTGGACCCATATTGGGTTACCCAATTTGGTATTTGAGTTAAGTGGGCCATTCTTGGCACCGACTTGATGAAGGACTTGATTTGACATTGTTTTTCACAGAAGAATTCTACTTGCAAAGAATAGGTGTAGATTTTGTGAGATAATCTTTGTGCTTTGTAATTGTAAACTCTTTGGATTTTACAAGGCTCATTATTGTTTATGAATTGCAGCAAGTTGAAGAGTTCTAGCAATTACTGTGAAACATGTACCCAGGATGTGTGTGGCTTCATGCTTGCACACATGAAGTTTGTGCGTGTTGTGAAGAAAAGAATTGTTGAGAGGCAAAGCATCCCAAGAAAGGATTGATAAATAATTATTGTAATCTTGTTCTAAGGTTAAATAATACAAGCACTATTGATTCTAGTGGTGCAGTTTTTTCTCGAAAGGGTTTCTCCACGGTATATGTTGTGTCACTTCTATCTTCCGGTCTTATTCTTCTACAATTGGTAAAATGAATCTAAATAGATAAACACATAAAAATAAATTGTAACAAAGAACACTTAATTAGATCTACAATCTCATAGATTTACAAAGTATTAAGCTACATAATTACCTCCATTTTCAACAATTTTCTTACTCGAGTTGCTTTATTTCATTTATGGAATTAGAGAGATCTTGTTGGAATTGTGACAAGTTTTGATCTCTTCCCCAAAGTTCATACTTGGTGGTCTCTTTTTCTTTCTTCTTAGCATCTAAATGAGCTTGTACTTTTTCCAGTTCCTTTTGGAACTTGGCCTCTTTCTCTTACAACTTTTTGTCCTTTTGTAATTTTGGTTGTAGATTTGTTGTGTCAAACAGGTTCACTTCTAACTGATTCAATTCTCGTTCTTTCTCTTGTAGCTCACCATTTGGGGTCTCTATAAATCCTCTTTTCTTGTATCATTTAAAGCTTGGGCATCCTAAAGCTCTTTTTGCAACTTGGTAATTTCTAGATATTTACCTTTTATCTCCACCCCTAACCTATCAACCATAGCATTAACATTTTTCAACTCTTCTTCTTTCTTTCCCACCTATCAACTAACCTTCAAATAATTTATCGTAACTATGTGAGGGGGAATTCATAGAGCATAAACAAGAGAAATGAAAATGAAATAGAATCTAATCTAAATCAAAAACACTAATCTAGATTTATTCCTACACTCATGAAATGACATTCTAAGCTATTGAAAACACAAAGAAATCCTATGATTATCCAAATGAATTCAAAACCAAAAAGAGGTGACCATCCCATGTCGAAGTGTGTTCACAAGATTCCAGATTGTTCATATCATTGTGAAGCCTACATTGTTGTGTGTGAGAAGCTTTGATGTGGTGTGTGTGTTGGTTGATCGAAGATATGTTGAAGCTTTATCAATGGTGGTTAGGAATATTGGTAGTACTTCGTTGTGCAAATGATGTTGATTCTTCAATCCTCTTTTTTGTTAGGAAAGAGGTTTGTTATATAGAAATTGTGATTTGAAATGGACAATCAAAATCGTGTATTAGAATATCTTGATCAATGGTTGAAAGTTGTTGAGAGGAAATAGACATGAATAATATGTGCAAAATAGATTACATGATCAATGTGATTGAAGAAATTTTCTTGATCAATTTGTGAAATTGATGAAATAGGTGGAGAAATTCATATAATTGAAGAAATCAATTTGAGCCTTCAATGGGATTGGGGAAATTATGTAGAGTGATTTTTTAGATTGAAGAAAGTTGGTGAGGAAATCATGTTGAGAGAAATTTTCCCAATCATCAAATTTGGTGAGGATAATTCAATTAATTGATTTAATTAATTAGTCCATTTTGGAGTTGAACGTGCAAATCAAATTTGACTTTTGCAAACAATGTTGCATTTGTTTGATTTAATTTTTGATGAT
>VDFB02124460.1:0-23809 GCA_007258455.2 Sequoia sempervirens | reverse complement strand
CTCCTATGATGCAATGTTGATGAGTGATGAAGTTTGATCCACTTGATGAAGATTCACTTGAGCTCCATGATGAAAAATCTACATAACCTACCTATAAAATTGATAAAATGGATGAAAATGCTATTGCTTTGAAGATGAAATTGAGTATAATAAGTTTGCTCAAATTGTGGATGATCAAATGAGGAGAGAAACCTATTATTTATAGAAAGACAAGGTGGAGAAATGCCCAAAATGAAGCAATGTGGTACTAACTTTCAACCAATGGCAATATGCCACTTGTCAAGATATGAATGGATGAAGGATGCACACATTTTGATGAATGTGTCCATATGCATTTAGGTGGAATTTGAAAATAATGAAATGACATGGAAGAGGGAAAAAGGAATGACTTAAATGCCACTTGGCTCAAGGAAAAAGGACTTGTAAGGTGAAATAAATGTCTTGTTGGAAGGACTAAGTCCACTTGGAGGGATTTCAAAATTGGAGGTATATTCTCTAAAGATGCCAAGTTGAGAGAAAATAGAGATTTAATAAATTAATTAAATCTATTTTCATGTGCAAGTGGAAAAAGCTAGAGGATGGGACATGGATTAGAATTAAATTAATCAAGGGTTGACTAATTTAATGAGGGATTAGATGATGTGACTAATTGATTTAGATTTATGGGTTGATTTAAATCAAAAGGAGAATATGATTTAGAGATTAATTAAATAAATATTTTTGATTTATTTAATTAAAGGGAATGATGTTAGATTAAATCAAATAAGGTTTTAATTTATTTAATTTAATAAGATTACTTTAGAGATTTAATCAAATAAAATGAATTATTTAATTAAATAGAGACAATTAGATCAGATTGATTGATTCAATTAACAAGAGAAAATGACTTAATCAGATAAATGATTTATTTAATTAAGAGAGGAAAATTGATTAATTTAATCAAATAAGGGTATTCAATTAAATGGTTAGACCAAGGGATGATTTAGGATGAAATGGTGTTAGTAATCAGTATCAGATGTATAATGTTAATCAGTACATTTTACATGTCTACAATTGTGATAGTCAAAGTTCCATTTGCTTGGTGATGAATCCTACTTTCCATGCTAGAACAAAGCACATTGATGTTCAATTTCATTTTGTTCATGATACGGTGGAAGATGGAAAGGTGAAGTTAGAAAAGGTTGACACCCTGATGAATGTTGCAGATGCATTGACAAAGCTAGTGAGCACAAAGAAGTTCAGATGGTGTTCGAAGTCTATGGGCCTCTCAACCTCTAGTAGTAAAATCCTATTATTTCCATTGACTCTTCAAAGGTGTTTAACAAGTGGGAGAATGTTAGGAAAATGAAGGTGTCTCAACCTTTGATTTTTCCATAGTATTAATTATTAAATATTTAATGTTGCTAATTATCTCACATTTTTGTGTGAGTTACAACTTGCAATTTCTGATCTGAGGAGAAGTCAAGTTGGAAAGTTGCATTTACAGGTGGAGTTATGTATGAGGAATTTTCTATTTCCGTGTTGAGTTTGCATGGAATGTGAGTTTTTTGAGGCACAATTATTATTTGGCAAGTGCAGATTTTGCACATGCAGGTTTAGTGACAATTGGTAGTTGCAATATTACATGTGGTAACAATTGGAAACTTACCATTATGAGTGTGCAATGGTTTTGGTGCTTTCCATGTTGCTTCTTCAGCCTTTCAAAATTGATTTACAAATTTCTAATTTATGCATTGTAAGCTCCTATATATTGAGCAGTTGCGTTTTGGAGTTGTAGTGATGTTGTGTTGAGATATCGTTATGTTGTCAAATTTACTCCAGAATTGTAACACAGAAAAAATCCTATAGAAGCTTGCACTACAAGTGTATTTTAACTATTTGTTTATAGATAATACATTGTTTAAGCTTTTGGAGTGTGGATTTTTTCTCCCGAAAGGGTTTTACCCACGTATATTTGGCATTATGTGTTTTTATTGTATCTTTAATTATATTTATGTTACCTATTTTGTGTACCTTCTTTATTATAATTATATAGGAGTTTGAAACTCTAGAAATTTTCACATTCTCTCGTCTGAAATATTGGTGTTGGAAGCTTTTCTATGTACCTTGCTTCCTTTCATTTTTCCCCTACATGTTGTGATTGTGCACTCAAGGATTGTAATTTTATGCAAGAGATTCCTTCTACTCAAGATATGGTGTAATCATAAGAAACATCAATATAATTGGCTCATTTATGATTGCTATTTTTGTTTGTAGGTTCACCTTTTCCATGATTAGGGATAGGATCTTAGAATATCTTGAGATCATCATTAGTTGAAGGTTGATTTCCTCCACCAGCATCACCTTGATCTATAAGGTCTTTGATAAGATTTTTCAATTTGAACTAATTAGAAGTATTATGTCCTTTGATCCTATAGTACTCACAATATTCATTATCTTTATACCATGAAGGTTTAATTTTGGTTCTTTATTTCTTACTTCTAGTAAGGTGATAAGTTTAGCTTGAACTAATTTTTTCAATGCAAATACAAGAGATTCCCCTAAAGGAGTATATTTCCTTTTAGGAGCATTGTTTTTCCTAGGTGGCCTTCTACCACCTTGATTGATTTAAGGATTGTTTGTTGTCAATTGTAGGGTAGGTTGAACATTTTTATTTTTTTTCCATCTACCACACCATCATTGACAATGTTTTTGTTTTTGGCCAAAATCCTAGACTTGTCTTTAGATGTTGAAGAGTTATCCTTATGATCTTTAGATTTTTCACAAGACCCTCTTCAATGAGAGATCTTTCAATTTCTATTCCCTTTTCAATGATCTCATCAAAGGTGATAGCACATTGAATTCTTAGGTGGAAAGCCAATTTATTATTTAGATTTTGGGTGAAAATGTGAATGAGTTTCTTTTCATGAATAGGATAAGGGAATTTTCTTGCCATGTTTCTCCATTTTTCTAAAAAGGACAAAGTATTCTCCCTCATTTTGTTTTTCATTGTACATAAATTATTCATGGAGATTTCACGCTCAACGTTATATGAAAAATGTGAAATTAATTTACCTACCAACACATGAAAGGTCTTGATCCCATAAGGTAAATGTGAAAACCACTCAATATCTCGACTTCTTAAGCTTCTAGTAAAGAGGTGCATTAGATTTGTATCATTGTAGGGTGCCTCAAGACAAGTTATGCAAAATTACCTTGTGTTCTCTTGGATCACCTCTTCCCTTGTATTTTTCAAATCTTGGCATTTCAAAATTTTGAGGGAAAGGGATTGTGTTCAAAGACCTGTCAAAAGGATAGGGACATACTTCTTCCAATGTAGAGCTCTTCATAGTGTTAATGTTTCCAATATCTTTTGTTATAACTCTTGAATTTGTTGAGCCAATTCATTTGTGGATGTTGATGGAGGTGCCCTTGTATGAACGCAACATTGTTGTTGAAATTGATTTAAGGGAATCTGATGTTGTTGTGGTTGACTTGATTAGATGTATTGTTATTGGGGTTGACTTGATTGAATGCATTTTTGTTGGGGTTGAATTGGTTGAATGCATTATTATTGGGGTTGACTTGATTGGATGTATTGTTGTGGGGGTTGAATTGATTGAATGTATTATTGTTGGGGTTGAATCGATTGAATGTATTGTTGTTGAGGTAAACTTGGAGGAACGTATTATTGTTGGGGTGAACTTAGTTGAATGGGAAAATTCTACATGTTTAAGGTACCCATTTTTAAGTGATATCTGTAACATCTAGAAAATGCAGAAGAAACGTTAAAATCACACAACAATGCGATCAAATCTCTAATGAAATCTAAGTTAAACAACATAGAACAAAGGAAAGCTAAAACATAAATAAATTGAACAATCTCACCCAATATCTATGTAATTCCATGTATAACCTCAATTTCCCTTCTCCATTTTTCTGTTGTAGTATATTTTCCCTCAGATTTCTCTTGTGCAAGTATAGCCTGTGATAGTGATTTAGCAAAACATAAAAGATTCAAATAATAGATATGCTTCCAAAAGTCATAATATTTTGGGAGAGATTGAAATGATGAAGGATAGATCAATTTATAGAAAATTGATCATTCGAATGACAGGCCAGGATCGAAAGATCGACAGATGGTTGAGATCAAAAGATTAGACATGCATTCTGATAACTGTTAGTAGCGACATGAGTGATACAAATTAGAAATAGAAATAAAGATTAAATAAATAATTTAATCTTTGAGTTTGGTATTCGAAAACAGAAGAATTATCTTTGCATGACAAAGATAAAGATAGGATTAAAGCAATGTCTTGTTCGAATGCATGCACAAGATCAAATTAATTAAATAAAGATATTTAATTAATATGCATGTACATGCAAACGAGTTAGAACTAGATGACTGAATGATATGATAAATAGATTATTCACGAAAGCAACTTAGAGATTAAATCAAGAGTTAATTGGCCGATTTAAATAGATCTCTAGGTCGAAAGCAATATGTGAATACTTTAGATAACTTACAATAATTATCTAAATATAGAGGAATGCTAAAATAGAATTTATGAATTAAATAATTCATTTAATTCAAGATTTGATATTTGAAGAATAATTAAATAAATAAGATCTATTTAATTAAGTGTTGAAGGGGTTGATGAATAATTAAATAAATAAAGTATTTATTTAATTATAGTTGAAATATGATAAAAGGTAAATCAAATAAGAATTTATTTAATTTGACAAGAAGGATAAGGTTAATTAGTAACATAATTAAATAAAAAACATTTATTTAATTAATCAGATAGAATAAAGAAAACGTGGATCAATTAAATAATTAAGATTATTTAATTAATAGAAGAATTAAAGTTAAAGTGAATTAATTAAATAATTAGATTTATTTAATTAATAAAGAAATGAAGACTTTAGAGAATAATTAAATAATTGACAATATTTAATCATGCCCATAGAAATACGAATTATGAAGAATATTGAAGTTGCAGGCTTAGACCAAATTTCAGTGTCTACATTTGCCCCTCTTTGATACAATGTCATTTCGGCGTTGTGTCAAAGAATAATAAATAAAATGCCCTAGTCATACCCTAGTGAAAGTAGGATGAGGAATAATGATGAAGAAGTAAAGGTATGCACCCTCGAGAGGATAGGCGGGTTCAAAGAACACGAGTGTGCTCTTGAAATCGATGAGAGAACTAGAAGATGAAGGACAAAAGGATAGAGGAAAATAGATAAGGGTGGTGAAGATGTAGAAAAGAAGAAATGTTAGTGTGAAAAGAAAGATGAATAATAAAAGACATGGATGTTAGTATTAGCAAACTTTGATATTTTTATGTATCACTAAAGGCATGGAACTTTATCATCATTGGGCGGGACTAATACAAATGGAGAAAAACACCATGATATGACATAGATCAAGGTGTCCAAGGTCATCCAATTGCTGACAATAGACAGTCGCAGACAAGGATTGTTGTTAACTCATACTAAGGGCACAAGTGCCCTAGTCTTTCTGTCAAGACAAACCACATACATCAAACAAAATAAAAGACGGGTCATGAGACGTCATCGCTCCTCTAAATCCTTCATGAGACATCCTTGAAGAAACTAGTAACATGACTCAAAATCAAATTTAAAAGACAGTTGACAGACATTAGTCAAAGAAAATAGAATTATGATACATCGTTGCTTCTCTAAATCCTTCATGGGACATCCTTGAGAAAGCTAGTAACAGGATTCCAATCATAAAATGAAAAGATAGTCAACAGACAACAGTCAAAGAAAATAGAATTCTGATACATCGTTGCTTCTCTAAATCCTTCATGGGACATCCTTGAGAAAGCTAGTAACATAATTCCCATCATAAAGTCAAATGAAATGATAGGATAAATAAGCCATAAAGTTAAAAAAATCCAGTAAAATATTTTCCAAAACTTGATATGTTTGTTTGATTGTTTTGATTGATAAAAGGATTGATTGATAGAGCCTAATTTCAGGAGATACACATACCGGATAAGACTTTGAGTCTGGTTTCAATGTTATGACTATCTGTATAAGGCATGACAAAGCTTGGTTTCAGAAAGACATGTATCATATAAGATGTTGAGTTTGATGTCGTTGATGTGATAACCTATGTAAGGCTATGTTGATTGTTTGACAATGTTGATATGCAGGAAGGACTCATCCTATATAATACATAGATTGTTTTGCTTATATCAGTATTTAGGAAGGACTCATCTTGAATAAGAGACAGGTTGATTGTTTTGATGATGTTTGTTTCCAGGAAGGACACATCCTGTAGCAGACATAAGTTGATCTATTTTGGTTGTTTCTTTGGCAATTTGTTTGATTTGACTTAGAGACATTGCTGACTTGTTCACCAGATTGATGCATAACTTGATATGATGTGTGGAAAATTGACTATGTGTGATGAAAACCCTAAAGGATTGACCTAGTGCGGCCTTGGGGCTCATCGCATTGATGGCCTTGCCCACGCTAAAATAATAATATATCTCATAGTTCAACTTTGAATTTTGACTCAGGGACAAGACCTAATTACGCAGAAGACATGTGTGGTAGTGAATATGGTGAACCCTAATGGACTAACCTAGTGTGGACTCGTGGGTTTATTGATTGATGGCCTTGGGCCTAATGGATACATGCAGAGACCTCAGAAGTTCTATTTACTAATTAACGACCTTGCTCATATAGACAATAATATGGATTGAATCATGATTTTTATACAAACAAACCTAAACAGATCGACCTAATGCCTCTATAGGCGATGGCCTTTCCTACGTCCAGTCATAGAGGCAATGTAGTTCAACAAATGACAAAGACTGACAAGTGCGACTGACTTTGACTTTGTTTTGGATTTTTAACTTGTTTTGTTTTTTTTGTCCTTTTGAAGTTTTCTGATGTTTTTGTGTTTTCTCAGGTCATTTTGTCATGTTTTTGGATTTTTCTATGGTTTTACGTCTTCAACACAACCAATGTAAGAACCAATATGACACACATCAAGTGTTTTCCCCTAGTTGAGTATAAGACCAATTGATTATGAATAGGATAAAATGGGGGATATGAAATGTACTCGATGTCAATCGTTCATAGTTATGGGAAAGACTACCACTTATTATGAATGGTATGTACAAGTGATGGATGGGAAAGATAAGTGATATGTATAGGGATAGGTAGTATGTACAAGGAAGTGGACTATGTACAGGGATAAGGACTATGTACAGGGAAGTGGACTATGTATAGGGATGTTAGATTAGAATAATAGTAGACAAAGGAGCAGAGTCAACTACACATGACACCTATTTGCCAAGTTTTCACCATGGTACTTATCCAAAGCGCCACCGAAGTGGTTTTCACTATTGGATGAATTATTTCTCTTTACTATTTTCTAGATTTTTTTATTTTTTTGATGTTACCAAGACTCCTGTTTGCTAGGTTTTCACCTAGGTAACAATTTTTATTTTTATTTTTTATTTTGATTTTTTTGTATTTTTGCTAATTAAGACAAGGTTCTCATAACCTATGCGTAGAACTTCTTTAGATGAAGACTATTGATTGGCGAGGACAACAGTTCCCCTTTAGGAGTAGAGAGTTGATATGCTCCTGATCCAAAGGCTTCTATAATAATGTAAGGTCCTAACCAGTTAGGTTCAAACTTTCCTAGTTTCTCTCTTTCTGAGTGATTCTTTAGGTTCTCCATTAAGACCAAGTCACCATTGTCAAAGTTTTTGTTCAAGACCTTCCTATTATAGCTATGACGAAGGTGATTTTGATATGCTTGGAGATGGTCTAGTTCCTTCTTTCTTTGCTCATCTAGGAATTCTAGCTCATGGAGTCTCGATACTCGGTACTCTTCATCATCAATGTGCCCTTTCAAGGATACCCGTAGGGAAGGAATCTCGACCTCAATAGGTAGAATGGCTTTGGAACCAAATACTAGTGAATATGGAGTGGCGCCAGCGGGAGTACAAATACTTGTGCAATAAGCCCATAAGGCGAGATTAAGCTGTAAATGCCAATCATGACCAGCATCATTAACAGTATTTTTGAGGATTCTAATGATAGTTCTGTTAGATGCCTCTGCTTGGTCATTACCTTGTGGGTAGTATGGAGTGGAAAAGTGATGTTGAATATGAAACTCGTCACAACGATGGTGGACTTCTTGGTTCTTGAATGGGCAGCTATTATCTATTATTATGGACTGAGGGACACCATACTGACATATGATATAGTTCAAGATAAACTTAGAGATTTTTGTGCCGGTAATGTATGTCATGGGAATAGCCTCAATCCACTTCGTAAAATACTCATTGGCAGTGATGATGAATTTGTGGCCATTGGATGATGTAGGATTGATCTTACCTATGAGGTCAAGTCCCCATTGGGCGAAGGGCCATGGTGACATTATGGGATGGAGCTCCTGTGTTGGTGCATGTATCAAGTCTCTGTGAACTTGACATTGGTGACATTTCTTTACAAAGACATATGAGTCCTTTTCCATAGTAGGCCAATAGTAACCAAATCTCATAATATTTTTAGCTAAGGTAGGACCACTAGAATGGGAACCACATATACCCTCATGCACCCCATGCAAGGTCGCTTGTGCTTCATTAGAATCGAGACATCTCAGTAGGGTATTATCTAAGGCGCGTCTATATAAGGTGTCTCTGACGATGGTGTATTTGGTTGAATTACAAAGGAATGTCCTACGTTGATTATTTGAAAGGCCGGGGGGTATGATTTGGCATGGAGGTAGTCATAGATTTCTTTGTACCATGGGGAATTAGGACCAACAATGTCACATACCATCTCAAAATCTGGGATATCGTAGGCTGGGATGAAAAGTTGTTCTACCAAGAACCCAAACTTAGGCATGTTGCTAGGAATGTCTAGAAGTGATGCAATTGTAGCCATAGCGTCTGCTACCCTGTTTAGAACACAAGGTATCTGATAAAATTCAACCTTGTCAAAGTACTCCTTAAAACTATCTACCATGCATTGGTATGGAGCAATACTTAGTCTCATAATTGTCATTTACCTATCTGATTACTAGTTGAGAATCACCATATACCTGTAGGTTCTTAATTTTCCACTTGATTGCCATGCGTAACCCTATCACTAGAGGTTCATACTCTGCTATGTTGTTGGCACATGGAAACACAATCTTGAATGACTTAGGGATGTAATCACCATGTGGTGTGATAAACAGTATACTAGCCCCTGAGCCATGATTTGTATGTGAGCCATCAAAGTATAGTTTCCATGTTGTGTTTGTGTCAATTGTGAATATAAAATCATCAAGAAAATCTACAACTAATGGGTGATCTACTTGTATTGGTGTGTCAGCTAATTGATCAGCAATGACTTGTCCTTTAATAGCCTTTCTCTCTACATACTAGATATCATACTCACTAAGTACCATAACCCATTTGGCCAGTCACCCTATTAATGCTACTATGCTTAGAAGATATTTTAGAGGATCTATTTTGGCAATTAGCATTGTTTAATGGTTTAGCATATAGTGCCTTAGTTTTTAAGTAGCAAATACTACTGCAAGATAGGAAAGTTCAATGGTACTATAGTTGAGCTCATAACCTACCAAAGTCTGATTGATATATTATACTACCCTTTCACGACCTTCATCATCATTCTGTGCAAGCAATGCTCTGAGTGATGAATGGGTTGCTAAAATATAAAGAATCAGTGGCCATCCTTCAACAGGTGGCATTAAGACTGGTGGTGTGAGTATATATTCTTTGATCACTTGAAAAGCCTCTTCACACCTAACTGTCCATGCAAAGGGTACCCCTTTCTTAAGTAAATGTTGAAAAGGATGTGTCTTATCTGCTAACTGCACTATAAATCTTTTGATGGATTGCAGTCTCCCTTGTAATGTCCTTAGCTGACTGAGATTAGTTGGTGGAGGCATGTCTATGATTGCTTTTACCTTGGCTGGATCCACTTCAATGCCTCATCTGGAAATGATATACCCCAAAAGCTTTCTTGATTGTACCCCAAACACACATTTCTTGGGATTTAGTCTCACTGTATACTTTTCTAGCCTTTGAAATATCTTGTCTAAAACATGTAAATGTTCTACCCTTGTCTTGGATTTAACTATAAGTTCATCGACATAATCCTCCATAAGAGTGTGTACAAGATCATGAAAAATGGTGGTCATGGCACGTTGATAGCTTGCTCCAACATTCTTGAGTCTAAAGGGCATAACATTCCAGCAATACGTTCCCCAAGGACATGTGAAAGCTTTTTTAGGTTGGTCTTCAGTTGTAATTCTGATCTGATTATATCCTAAAAATCCATCCATAAGGGACAACATCTCATACCCTGTTATCATGTCTACTATCATGTCAATGTTAGGCAGAGGGAAGTCATCCTTAGGGAAAGATTTGTTGATATCTCTAAAATCTGTGCAGATGTGGATGCCCCTTGTTGGTTTAGTGACTGTTACTAGATTGGAAATCCAATCTGCATAGTCGATTGACCTAATGAAACCAATGTCCCCTAACTTCAACACATACTCTCTAACATATTAACATACATATAGTTTTCTATCAATGCAATCCTTGAACCTCCTTTAGGTGCAAGTGTTAGTATATATTCCTCTCTGTATATAGAATTGTCTCCCCCTCTCTCTCTCTTTCTTTTTCCTAATATCTCCAAAGATCAATTAAACTATCCAATTTTTTATATATTAATTTAATTTGTTCTATATCAGAATATATTAATTATAATAATTTTATATTTATATTTGTAGATAGGAATAATATCAAAGGTTAAATGCATTGAAGATAATAAACAAATTAAATCCTATCAAGCACCATGAAGCACAAACTAGAATGAAAATAAAAATAGTAAACAAAGAAACTGCAAACCAATTTTCAAACTAGTGTTGATTGATCTCCATGGCTCTTCTCCACCTGCACAAGGATGCAAGATTTCGAAGGTTGATAATAGAGGAGTGTTGAGTGTTCATTCCTGTAACATAACGACTTGATGGCGAAAATGACCAATGAAGAGAATGATAGAGATGGATTGAAGAATTATTTTGATAGAGTGAAGATGCTAGAAGAAGATTCGATGGAAGAATGATTTTGACAGCATAAGGATGTCTGAAGATTCAATGCAAATGGCCTGTGAAAGGTTTGATTTATAGATTTTCGATGTGGACAAAGATAAGATTTGATAAGATTGATAATGATTTGATTTTTGTCAAAAGAGGAAAAACAATGAGATGAGATAAGATTTTTGAAAGATAGAAAGATTTTGATTTATTGTTTTAAAGGAATTAAAACAAGATAAGATAAGATGTGAAAAATAGAAAGACTTTGATTCTCTTTTAAAGGAAATAAATCCCGAAAAAGATGAGAAGGATAATTGATGAATTATCTAATTAACTAAATTAATTAGATGCACATGAGTTTCAATTTGGAAAGAAAGCGAGAAGATATTTAAAGATTTTATTAATTAAATAAATTTTGGATCATTTAATTAATGTTGATTTATGATTTCATTAATTAAATAATATAAATTATTAATTAACATTAGAAGAATTAATAGCTTAATTAATTAAATAATATAAATTATTTAATTAACATTAGAGGAACATGAAATGATTTAATTAATTAAATAATATAAATCTATTTACCAACATTAGAGAAGGATATAAATTCATTTAATTAACATTGCAGGAAATGGATATCATGCATGTGAAAGGGAATAAATGAAATTAGTCAAATAAATAAGATTTATTTAACTAATTAGATGATGACATGGGTACCTAGGGCAAAACATGATACAAGGTGTCTAAATGATGCAATGTTGTGACAAGGTATCGTAAGATGACAATTTTTTGATGTCTACAATATTTAATAATTTTTATTATAGAATACAATATATAATAATATAACCTATATATACTATTAAATATAATAATAAATATAATTATATTATATATAATTTAATCTATATTACTATTATATTAAATATATAATATATATTAATTATATTTTGGATTATATTTATATATTATTTTTTTGTATTATATAAAAACTATTTGGAAAATAAATGATATTTTATGGTAGAACATTATAAAAAGGATTTTTTATCCTTTAATGGCCATTTTCATCAAATCCACGTGAAGTTGAACAAGTGATAAAATTAATTTTTTTTATTTTTACAAGAAAGGAGGGAAACTTGCATGGGAATTTTTTTCGGAAAAAGGACTGAAACAACACGTGCTCATGAGGAAATTTTCAGTTTTGAGAGGAAAACCCTTACTTACTTCTTTTACCACTCGAAGATGGATGCCTTCTCTGATGTTTACTACTTTGAAGAGGAAGGTTGTAGTGTTTCTAGGCAGTTATCTAAGTTTCATTCAAATAAGATCATGGGGTAGCTTCATGGCACCATTTTTGAGCATTTTCAATCTTCATTTGCATGGTTGGTTGTTTCCTTTGGCTCTTTTTTGTGTTTTTCCATCTTCCTAAGGTTTTTTTTTTCATTTCTGAGTTGCAAAAGACAAATAAGGGAGTGTTCTTTCTTCATGTTATCGCATGTCAATGTCTTCTTCATCCATTTGAAGGCTCTTTCCCTTATTCCCACAGGTTAGGGTTTTCTTTTGTGTTTGATATGCATTTTCAATTTGAAATGCTGCTTTGTAGAGATTTGTTTTATGTATTATGGAGGTAGCATTATGCAATAGAAGTTTTCATATTCAAAACCCTTACAATCTAGCCTTTGGATAGTGTTTCAAATCATAATGCTTTGGGATCTAGGGTTTCAAGAGTGCAACAAAGAGAAAATGGTTTTGTTTTAGGGATATTGGCTTATTGCATTACCATTAAATCCATTGTGTTAGGTTCATTAAGGAGGCAGTAGTCATAAAAAATGGAAATCAATCTAACTGTGCATCAAAATGAGGATCTAGTCTCTTTGATAAGGAATGAGAATCAAGTCACTATGAGGGTTAGTGATTTTGTAGTGGTTGTGTACATTAATGAGGTTATTTTTTCTAAGAATATTGTGCGCAATAATTTTTGAAATTGTACCTCTTGATTGCTATTCAACTATAAAGTTGAAGATAGGCACCTTGGTTTGAATAGCAAGGTTTCTAGCCTTCAAAAAAGGTGTAGTTAAACAATCATTTTAGTTACCTACCAACAGATCTCCTAATGATAATGAGGGTAGTTTATGTTCTTTCTCCATCATTCCAATTTTCAATCATAAATTAATAGCAACCACAATTAGAGTAGCAAGGAACAAAGGGCATTTTCAATCCAAATCTCATGTTTTTTTATGAAATATTCCCACTACTATGGTTTAGCTGATACAAAATTTGTATTCTAAATTTGATGAAATCCCCTAGGGTTTGGAACTCTAAAAATTCCCTACTTTCACAAAGGGCATCATATTCAAGTATTCAAGTCATCAAGTTGGATTGTTGAAGTCTCATGGCACTTTAGGGTTTTAGTTCTTCAAAGGATCCATCAAGTTTCAAAGCAAGAAAGTGTATCAAAATCACAAAGACCATTCATGCATAAAGTTGCTATTTTTAATTATTTACCAATACCTATTTTTGGTCATGATCTATTTTTCGCTGATAAGGAGATCCTATATTAGGTTGCTTTATTTTATTTATTGTTGAAAATAGTTTTACTTCAAAGTATTTGTCTTTCTTTTTTTTCTATAACTTTTATGTGTTGCTTTAAAAATATGATTTTTGGGATAAATAATTATTTTAAATCCTTAAAATTAAGTATTCTTTGTAACCTATAAATAAGTGCTTTGGCCACAAGAGATGGTTAATGATAGTGTAAGTTATGCTTATGTTGCAAAAATTGTCATTCAAGTGTTGGATCTAGATTTTGCGTGCATTTAGTGTTTTTAGATTGCATTGGTTGAACTGAAAGTAAAGAACAACATTAGGATTTGTATTAACACTATGATTCATTTTAGTTGTAGCTATGCATGCATCTAAGTTATTCGATCTATGAAATCTTGCATTGTTTGTGTGTGTGAGAGGTTGTCCACTTACCCTATTTTTGTGAATGGAGATTTATTGGTCTCTTATTTTATCTAGTAAAGAAGTATTCGTTGTGTCATTTTTTCATTCAATTGCAAGGATTAAAATATAAAATATTGCTTGTGAGAGAAGAAACATTTTGACTCTTGTGCTTATTTCCAAGACAAAAAAAGATAGGGAAATATTTATTTTAGTTATTTCATTTATGTAGGCCCCCTATAGAATATTGTAAAGTGTACATAGTTGTGTATTTTGTTCATGGCTTAGAGTCTTGGGTTGGTTTAGTTTTTTTAGAAGCTACCCCTTATAATTTGAAGAGAGGTTCATCCAGGCATACTATTTTGTTTTGATTGTCTTGAAAGAGATCAATTAAAACACGAACAAGACCCAAATTAGCAATTAAGGGGAGCATCAAGAAGTAGTAGGAATAAAATATTTATATTTTTCACATAGTAACTAATGCATATACAACTCATTTAGTACCAAAGTTGAAGTTAGTTGCAAGGAAGAGAAAAATATATTCTTCTCATCATCAACTAAGTTCAAATAACTTGTGATCACACCATCTATTTTGGCTTCATCTTCTATTTCACCTTTCTCTTCCTCTTCTATGAATCCTATTTGTTCCTCTCAACCCAAATTTTTGGATGTTACCTTAATGTCCAAACAAGATCCTTTGTTACAAGAAAAGTAACACAAACAAGATCCTTTGACAAGGATGTCATATGGAACATTGACTATGATAGTCCCATGGATTTCCAAAATATTATCATCATTTATTGATGGGAAATTTCATGGATTTCTGGCTCTTATGTTATCTTACTCTGTGAAAACATCTACATAGTCCTTCATTCATAGCCTATGCACCCTCTTCTTTTCAAGACCACTGCCCCCTTTGCATTCTATGACTAGCATTTGTTGATTGAAGGTAGTTGACAATGAGAAGCGAGTAGAAAAAATTTCATTGCTTTGGATGCATGGGTTTGAGCAATATTAAGCATTCTTGAAAGCACAAATGTAGTGACCTTGAATACTTGATGACAATATTTTCTTATTGTAATCTGAAGTTGTTGTGAAGTTATAGGAAGTGGTATTCATCATGTATAAACTAATAAAAGGAAATCCATCCTTGTCAAGCTTATCTACCTTTAAGTTTTTAATTTTTTGGCTTTCCAAAATCTATTCTAATCTTGGAAGAATTTTTAGAGTCACTGTCATCCATTTGGCATTATCTATTTCTAAGACCCCATGCCTTTGTGCCTCTCTTTGTTAATGGTTTGTGACAGTACCTAAAATCCTCCCTTATAGGCCTAAACCATAAAACACCTCACTGTTACTATCATGCAAGAAGTGACTATGCATTATTGCCTATGATACTTTCTTTATCCCTGTCCAAACATGATAATTGTGCAAAAAAATTACTAGCTCCCAAACTGCCCTTTAATGTCTAACTGTCCACCTACATTTTGAACCCTTTAAGGCACTACAATGTTAACATGGTTTCATTCTTGATGCTCAGGGATCTACTAGTAAATGAAACCTTTCCCTTGTAGCAACTAATGGAGGGACTGCATCCTTCTAAAATGATTGTATTTAATTTGGCAAGCATGTAATGGGATAGCATCTCATGGCTCAATCATCACCACTATTCTCATTCACAAAACTATAATTTATGAAAGCCATCATTCCATTAACGTCCTTCACACCCTATTAATGATGACCATGCACAATCATCATGTTTTTAACAGTCATAACTGAATGCTCATTACATCTACAAAGGTATACATAGTTTTGTATTCACATCTTTGATAATATGCTATCACTTCACCATGTTATTTGATACCATCAAAGTCTTCTTACCTTCAAACCCGGTCATCAAACTCACACTTTACTATTTTATGCAAAATAATTTTCACTATCCATTAAAGAATTATACCTTGGCATAATATATTACCTTGACTATGCATAACTTTGTATTGTCCTCAATGTGCAACAGTGAGTTTCTTGACTTTACATCATTGCTCCTCAAGCTTTTAGCAATGCAACCCTAAAAAATCTCACTACCTCTCAAAAGCATAGTGCAAATGATGCTAAGACTACCTCAAATTGTATGTTACAAAAGATACAAGCTTTAAATAAGATATAATGTTGTCTTTGAGCTATGATAGTCAAGACTTAAGTAGGGTTATTGCCTCTCTTTGACAGAAAAAAGAAGAAGGTTGATACAACAACTTTTACCCCATGGAAATTGAAAATACAATGAAATGGCTAAAAAAAGCATGAAATATTCTACTTTAGAAGTGAAATATGCTGCTACAATGAGTTCTAATCAAGTCAAGAATGCATTAATAGCTTAACAGGGTTTTGTCAAAGGTAATTTTTAACATAGTGTGAACTACAAGTAATTATACAATCCACCATGACATTAAACACCTTTGTTTCTATAGACCTTAGAAGAATTATGACTCATATCATTCAAAAAGTAATGACTGCATGTGAACATGAAATGAATTCTAAGACACTTGTGACCCTTCATTCCAACTTCCTTGAATTTTAATTTCATTTACAAATTTCAGTAATATTTTTTTAAGATATTTTTTTGTGGGATTTTTCACTAGTTAGAGCATTTTCATGCTCAAGTCATCACCAAGATGACTATTTTCTAGGAGTACTCATTACTTAATAAATAAAATAACTTCAAATATAATCAAAGTAGATATATTTGAAATTCTAAGTTAAGGTTTTTAAAATTGAATTCATCCATCCATTCCTTTTGTCTTGTTTGGAACATAACCTAAATTGATATTATTCATTTGAGAAAATTTAAAATTGGGGTTTCCATTTAAATATATGTGACACATGAGAATGTGTTCTTCAGTGTTTCTATGACTTTGAAATAACTTTTACTTGGTTCTAAGCTTGATAAATATAAATAATTTCAATAATTTCCTATTATTTTTAAATTTGTTTAAATTTAAAGATTCTTTGATAAAACACGATGATTTATTTTTCATTCCCTGGTCCATGATACATCCCTTATTTTGCAAAAGATTCCTTGATTTTACTATCATGATTGTAATCAAGTTATGGTGGCTTCTTCTCAACATTTTCAGTTGGATGTTTAAAAGATAAATGATTCTTCATCTCATCTATTTTCTCTTTTGGAAGTTCTTTCTTCTCACATTTATGAAGCTCACATTGAAATGAATTTAATTGCAGACTAGCTAGTTTGGGATCCCTCTATGATACAACACACATCATCAATTCAATTCCTCCAAGCATTGACACTAGGAGAGATCCGGTTAGAACATATCCTAAAATCTTCTGTATATATAATTGAATTTATTTTTATTTGTCGCAATCCTTGTAGCTCAAGATTTCTAATTATTAGTATTATTTAGTATCATTTTTGGCTTAAATATAACTAGTTAGCATTTCAATACCCTCTCCCCCCAAAAATGAAAAGATGTCAAATGTCTTGGAAAATAGTATTTTCACTAACATGGAAACATTGAACACTCTATTCTATTATAAAATTATTGAAATTTGTAGTCAGAGAATAAAGAGACAGATTGATTGCTATGCATGAAGGTTAAGAGGGTAGTGACCTTTCTTTCAAATAGAGAGTCTGCAAATGATATCGCATTGCAATGTTTTAAAGCTTATCATAAAAAGACATGCATAGGAATAACCAAAAAAGCATTAGAGTACAGTCTTGTGATGATCAAAGGGACAATAATAATGATCACCACAACACCATACTGTAATTAGGGTTTATTGCTTGATTCTTCACGGGAATGTGGGAGAAGAAAGTGAGTTACTGCAATACCGCACCATGTTTGGGGATTTTGGCTCGGTTGTTGCGATGAGGTGGTGATGCAGGGGCATCAAATTTTGTTTTTCACATTTTGTAGCTCACATTTTAGGTGATGCAAGACAAGAATAATGCTAGAGTTGCGGCATGTTCCGCTCTTTTGTTTGCACTTGTCAAATTTGTGTTGGTTTCACAATAAATGCAATGCATAATGGATTGTTATTTCGTTTCTTTTTCTTATTCATTTGCAGATTGATGTGGCCACAATGCTAACCACTTTTCTAATTTCCAAATTCAATTAAGTTATTTTTTTGTACAATTTAGTACTAGGAAAAGCTTCATTCTTCAAGAATGCCAATGTTATATGGAGCCCAATCAGATTCAGAGGTTAAATTTTCCCCACTTTTATTAGCAGGGTTTCCCCCAAATTATTTAACAGGGGTTTGGGGGTAGTGCCCCCAAGATGGGTTCAAGGGGAAGCACCCCTTACGGGGTCCAAGGGCAACACCCTTGAAACCTCAAATGACTTTTATTATTTTATAAAGGCATCAGGAGTTATTTTTTATTGGCTGACATAAAAAACCCTATTTTGTGACCGACATAAGTCTTGATAAAATAGCTAAGGGTTAGGGTTCTTGTTGATATTGTATTGTAGCATTTGCAACGGTATTGAGTTACAAGGATTGTTGGTTGTAATCGGTTTGATTTGTTGGATAATAATACTAGACTCTCTGTTGGTGGATGTAGCCCGAGTTTGGGTGAACCACATTAAAATTATCTCTCACTGTTATATTTCTATGTATTTTTAATTCCTCTGTTTAATCTTTATCTACATTTAATTGATATCTTCTACATGCAACTCCTAATAGCCAATCCTCGATGGTTCATCAAATGTAGAATGTACATGGGAAAAAACTTACATAAGAGAAGCTTATGGTTGTCAAGATAGAATGTGTTAAAAAGGGCATCCATTTTTATCACTTATGAAGTATACATGGGAGTCTAATTAGTTTCTCTCCATCAACTACAATAAGCATCTGACAAGAGGATATGGCTAGTTTTTAATTGATTAATAAACTTGTGTTTGGAAGATGTCTAAAGTTGGCTTGCCATCAAATTTTCTTGTGTTATTTATGGTGTAAGTCAACCATTTATGTGAGATCCCTATGCTATGATAGCCACACAAATACTAAACTATCCTCATAACTATTATTATCTCTGAATCATAATTAATATAATTGAGGGTATTAATTTTGAATAATTTTCTAGATTAAAAGAAATAATATCTATCATCTTTTTTTCTTTGGCTGCAACAAGACTTCATTAAACTTATATCATTAAGAAAGTTTTAAAATTAAGTGTAGGATATTACATTTTTGTTTACTTAACTTTATTAATTACTATCAAATTCAATTTCTTGTAAAAGTGGTATTTATGATAGTGGTATGCATCTACATCCTTCTTTGATCATTGGTTGCACATCGTTGGTGTCAAAGGTAATGGTGTTTGTTTATGTAAGGTAAGTTTCAAAGGTGTTGATAAAAGTTGATGCAAGGTAAGGTACTTATACATATAAGTATGAAAGAGTTGTTTCTTGATCATTCAAATATTCAGTGGAAGTGAGTATGATTATTTATGCTTCAAAAAGTTGCAAGAGGTGTGATTACATGATTACAAGAGATATAAGGTTGGGACATGTCATGTTTTGATATGATCAAAGGTGAATAGATATGGTCTTTTGAGATAGTTATATTGTCAATGCATAGTGAACAATGGCATATTTACTTCATTTTCTTCTAATAGTGGTTAATTGGTTTTAGACATAAGTCTCTTTGTTTGCAGTTGGTTTGTAATGGTAGTGATTATAAAGACAATATATAGATACACGTGTATTATGCCTCATGTTCCTAATGGAAGCAGTTCTTCGATGGTGTGATAGTGAGCCTTCTAACTTGACAGTGCCATTTCGTGATTTTAGACAGTGCTTCTACATGTTTCTTGTCCTTATATCCCTTCTATTCATATGATTAGTTACATGTCTCTACTGGAAATGTTATGACTATCTGTATAGCACAATGGAGTGGTATGTGGAGTAGAGTGGAGTATCTTGATGGTCTTACAACATGAAGTCTTTGTTCTATCTTTGCTAATGATATGCCTCTCTTCCAATGTACAATCCATTTTCCTTTCTATCACTATGCTTTTGATGAACAAAGGTATGTGGTATTGTGGAAGCATTGGTTCCTGAGTTTCCAATTGAGATAGAGATAGTGAATGGTTTCTTGGCAGTGGTAGTTATCTTTATTTGCTTGACTTGACAGTGCTAATATGACATGATAGTGATATTAGTTTTTTAGTTTATGATAGTGACTTATAACTCTTGTGTTAGTAGTTGCTAATAGACAGTGTTCTTGAAATAAAGTTTGATGTATAACAGTACAGTATCATTGTTGACAGTACACCTTGATGAATTGGATAGTACAGTTACCTCACCATGTAGTAGTCCTCTTTCAATGGCTAGTGACATCTTGTATGGTATCTATGCTATAGACAGTTTGTGTTCATATTGGTTACTTGGTAACTTAATAAATTTATTGAGCTTGTGATAGTGGTATACTTCTTTCTTATAATGCTTCTGATAGTGACTTCCTTTCAATGCCATAATGTTGACAACGACTTCCTTTCAATTCCATATAGTTCTCTTGCATCATGACTCTACTATAAAGTGAAGTTTTCTCATGCAATTTCCCAATGGGTGGTACAATGGTATATATCAATAGTTGTTTGCCAGTGTAGTGTGAAGTGTGGGGTCTAATCACAAAGTTCATGTTGCTTGCCAGCGAATAATATATAACTACTCAATGAATATCTTCTCTTGCATAATGACTACAAAGTGGAGTATTATATAGGTTTGGGTTTACCAGTTTGTTAATGCTTATTACCTCATTGATTTCCAATGGTTTGGTGGCTTTTACCTCACTAAATGCTACAAGATATGTAGTAACTTGATCTTTTCTTAGCAACATAATTTTTAGACAATATGTTTCAGATTGACAGAGTTTAAAACACTCAACATAAAAGGCTTATCTATGCCTTTGTATGACAGTGACTCACTCTATATGAGAAATTATGAAAAGGTAGAACATATAATCTCTTTTAAAGCATAAAAAATGTATGAACCTATTTCTTTTTTCTTTGAGTATGAAGAGGTGTTATGCTTAAATTTATATTGTCAAGAGTTGAAAGTCTCAAATGTAAACACGACTTTGTAAAAGCATGTTATTGTTGTCCACTGTCATGTTCAATAAAGCTTACTAGTCAAGGTATATGAAAAGCATAGTTCTCAGTCCATATTGAGTATTCATGGTGTGAAGTCTACAAAGGAGTCTTTCATAGGACCCCTAGGATTCATTTTTCAAGTAGTTCTTTCATGTTTTGGAGTTGTATAAGAAAAAAAATAGACCATTGTAACTCAATTTTCTCAGTCACAACATTGAGAAACACACTTTGTAACACATTTTTCAAAGCAAAGACACATATTTAAGTCTTGTATCTACTATAAGAACACCTATTCTCAATAAAATTTCAATATTTTTCCTCTTTAAAATTTGTTTCATTTGTGCAAATGAATGATTGATTATGTTTTTTTGTGTTTTATGTTTAAACCTCAAAAGCATTGTCTCATTTCCAACACTTTTAGACATAAATTAGTGAAAAAAACTATTAAATAAACTACCAATTGACAGAAATCAGTGAATAAATATGACTAAACATATGAATAGATATACTACCAGTTGATAGAAATCAATGAATAAATAATACTACCAATTGACAAAAATCAGTGAATAAATATGACTAGATATATGACTAAATCAATGACTAAAAATCTACTACCAAATTGATCAATCAAAACAACCAATAAATGACTAAAAATGGTTTAGTCATAAATTTGGTGATATTATAAATGACCAGAAATAAACTACTAATGATCACGTGACCAAGCTCAATGAATAAATATGACTAAATATATGACTAAATCGATGAATAAATTAACAACTAAATATACTACCAAATTGATCAATCAAAACGACCAAATAAATGACTAAAAAATGTTTAGTCATAAATTTGGTTATGTTATAAATGACCGACAATAAACTACTAATGGTTGTGTGACTAAGTTTAGTCATTTATTTACAATTTTTAGTAGTTTTTTAGTCATTTATTGTTGTTTTTCTACTAGTGATTACAAAAATTTGTCCACAAAGGTGTCAAATGGAAGCTGGGAAATGGCATGTACCTTAAGTTCAAAGAAGAAAAATGGATTTTGGACACCCTAGTTGTAGAGGTGGATTAGACTAGACCTTTTCAAGAGTCCTACATGATTTACTTTGGTGACAAGATGGCTAATTATATGTTGAATATTTCTTGGATGAGTTTTCACGATGTTGATCCTTTAAAGGATGGGATTTCTAGGCTTCTATATATAATCTCTCTTATTCATACCCCCCTCTCTTTTCCTAGGATGTATTATGTTGCTTCAAGCTATTCTTTATTGGTGCCTCCAACCTGGAACCCCCTTTTTAGGCTTCTTTTTTGTGGCCAAAGCTCACTTCTAAAATCAATTTCTTCTTTTGGGTTTGCCTCAAATCAATATTTTTAATTGTGATAACCGAGATAAGAGAGGCTTCTGCATCCCCAGCAGGGGTGTTCTATGCCTTCTAGTTTTCAAAGATATCTTCCACTTATTCTTTGAATTTCCATTTTCTCAATATATTTGGGTTTGTTTGTTCAATATTTGGAATCTGAGTTGGGTTTTCTTATTTTCTTTTTAAGAGGTTATCTCCCAATGGTCCTTCCATTCTTCTAACCCCTCCCTAAAAATGATTTTTTTCTTCATTCTACCCCACATAGTTTGGGGTCTTTGGAAGGAAAGAAACAACCATATATTTGGGTAATCAACAATGTTAACATGGTTGCTAATAGAATTATAGATTCTTCTAAAGAATATCCTTTCTTTATGTTTTGAAAAGGGGTCAAAAAGAGCTAGGATCAAATTCTTGGCCCATGATTTGTAGGTTGCTACTGGATGGAACCTTCAATTTGACATTTCTATTTCACTTGGGAATGTGAAGACTTCTAAAGAGGGGTTTGTTTGGAAGCCTTCACCTAAGGGTTGGGTTAAGATTAATTTCAATGGGATGGCCAAAGGTAACCCTAGGTTGATAGGTAGTGGTGGAGTGTCAAGATCTATGGATGACAAGTTCTTGAGAGTGATTGTGATCCTATTAGGTCATGAAACTAGTCATTATGTTGAAGTGGTGACAACCTTTCATTGCATTAAGATGGCTTTATAGAAATGGTTTTAAAAGGTTTGTATCAAAGGGGATGCCTTAAACATTATTAATTCCCTAAAAGGTTGTCAAAATCCAAGTTGGACTATCGACCCCTTTTCTTAATGATGCAATTAAAGTGGCTAAATATTTTAATGAGGTTGTGTTTTCTCACATTCTTCAAGAAGGTAATATAGTTGTTGATGTTTTAGAAAATGTGGTCGTATATAGTGATTTTTTGATGTAATGGGAGGATTATACTTTCATTCTAATGCAAGATAAGAACCTTATGTCTAATAATTACATCTACCTAAAAGGGATCTTTGGATGATTTCCTCATAGTGATGTGAATTAACTTTGCTTGTTTTATGGGTATTTTTCTATCTAGAGTTGGAAGTCTTTGGATAGTTATAAGGTTGAGCAGAATAAGCTAATGAAAATTAGAATGACCATCAATAATAAAAAAGGTGGGATCCTTGGAAGGTGGTTGGTTGTTTGTTGATTTAAGATGCATGGAGAAAGGAATCAAATTGAACTTGTGATCTGTATAGTGATTCAATATAAACCCAAAATCTGGTAGGTCTTGAAAGAATGGGGACTTACCAACTACATGGA
>VDFB02124459.1:0-20855 GCA_007258455.2 Sequoia sempervirens | reverse complement strand
AAAATCCACGAATAAAGGAAAAGCTTATAACTATTATAATGAGTGGTTATGACTCGTGAGACCCACCGCTAGCATGCAAGTAAATTTACCATGCCAAGTGCAAGTTTTGACTAGGTAAAAGGAAAGTTTAACCCATGCATGGGGCACATGAGTAAGTTTTAAATTTCTATTGAATTGGAAACTTAATGTGCCATATGGAAGACTTGTTCTACTATACTAAGCCTGTCAACAAGCAAAAAAAGGTTACACTAGCAAGCTTGGGAGGAGATTAAGTTGTTTTGAGATTCATATTTTAACTGATTTTTACACAACTAGTACCATAGATGGCAGAAAGGTTTTAGAGGTGGTAGAAAATAAGTAAGGCATAACTATCTTAAAGTGATCGATCACTTCTCCATTTCAATATAAAAAGATGCAGCTGCTCATAGTTTTGTTATTCATTTTGAGTGCATTCACACTGTTTTCTATGAAAGGAATCTGGGTGAGCATAAACAACTTCCTACACTAATCCAAGTAGGGGAGAGTTACAAAATTTTCTTCAAACACCTTATTTGGTTATAGAAATAGAAACACATATAAAGAATAAAAGGTAGAACAACAAGAACACATAAAACAATGACACCAAATATACATGGGAAAACCCTTTCGGGAAAAAAATCCCCACCCTCCAAAAGCACAATACTACTATATTATCTAAAATAAATATTACAATGCAGCCCCAACTACAAAGATTCTTCAACAATTTTTTCAAAACAAACACCTATTTTGGAGTGAATTCAGTAGCACTTCATTACCTACAAAAATGCATTCTACAATGCAAGGCATCTAATATATAGAGAGATGCAAGCAAGAAGAAGCATCTAGAAGAGGATAGGAATCCAAATCCACATGGAACAATCTCCCACGCCATACACATGCATTTGGAAACTTATGCAATATTCCCTTACACCCTTTACAATTGTCATAACATGCAAATATTCCTTCCTCAAGCTTGGGTGCCCAAAATATGCTAAAAATAGGCAATGACAGATGCCTTACACATCTTATAACTGTCATAGAATCTGTCATAACTAACAACACTTACAACTATAAGAGAATCTATCATAACTAACCAAGAATATTTGATTCTCTTACAACCTGTCATAACCCAACTTGGGTGCAAACTTTCTCCATGTAAAAAGATACCTTATGACGCGTCATAGAATCTATCATAAGTTGTCATAACTTATAGGTCCAAGATTCCAAAGTGGGATGCCTAACTCCACTGAGGACGATCATGTGTCATCCAGTCACCTCCAACGGGGATGCCACCCAACCAATGGGTCCCAATTGATGAAATGACAAGTAGACAATTAAATAATACAAACAAATACAATAATACATTAAATTAATCAATATTAGGACTCTAAGGTTGAGACACCTTAATCCCAACATTCTACCACTTGTCGAAGACCTTCCAAGAGTCATATGAAATCATCTGCTTAGGGCCCCAAGGCCCATGGAATTGGAACACCATATAAACTTATCTATGCTCACTGGTTTTGTCAATGCATCTGTAACATTCACCAAAGTGTCAACCTTTTCCAAGTTCACCTTTCCATCTTCTACCGTATCATGAACAAAATGATACTAAACATCGATGTGCTTTGTTCTGGCATGGAAGGTAGGATTATTTGCTAGGAAAATCGCACTCTAACTATCACAACAAATAATAATTTGTCTTACATCTAAACCAATATTAGAACAAAGTGTATTAAGCCAAATGGATTCCTTACAAGCATGAGTGGCTGCCATGTACTGTGCTTCTAATGTGGATAACGTGACTATAGCCTGTCGTTTACTCATCCAACTGATAGCACCACAAAACATCATAAACACATAACCACTGGTGGCTCTTCTATTGTCAATGTCACCTACCCAATCTAAATCCACATATCCACAAATACTCACAGAATGCTAAGGTCTAGTAGGACAACCATGAAAACACAAAGCATACTCAAAAGTACCTCATAAATATCTAAACACTCTCTTCACTGCATCCCAATGCACTCGTCCAGGATTAGCCATAAAACTACTGAGGACTTCCACTGCTTGGGAAATGTCTGGTCTCGTACACACGATCACATACATAAGACTTCCGACTACACTTGCATAAGGTACTTTTGTCATTTCCTGCATCTCAGTAGGAGATTTTGGACAATCATTCAGAAAAATATTCATCCCCTGCATCACAGGAACAACTAACTGTCTACAATGTGCCATGCTGAATCTCTCCAACATTGAGTTCACATACTTGCTCTAGCTTAACCAAAGATTTATGTTAGCTCTATCTCTTGTGATCTCCATTCCTAGAATGTATCTAGCTGCACTAAGTCCTTTCATCTCAAACTGTGCTGACAACTAAAACTTCAAATATGAAATCATACTTTTACCATTCCTAATAAACAACATATCATCTACATATAAAACAATAATGGGAATGCGATTTTTATCATATTTATAACACACACAATGGTCAGATTTATATCTTTGAAATCCCAATGAAAACATAGGTATTGAACTTATGGTACCACATTCTAGGAGACTATTTCAAACCATAAGAATTCTTCAGTTTGCAAAAAAAAAATTCTTTACCTATTTCAACGAAATGCTCTGGATGTGACACGTAAATCTCTTCCTCCAAGTCACCATGGAGGAAAGTTGTCTTCACATCCATCTGTTCCACTTCTAAGTCATACGCTAATGCAAGTGACAATAAGAACTAGATAGATGTCGGCTTTGCTATAGGAGAGAATATCTCCCCATAATCTTCCCTCCACCTATAAAAACCCATTAGCAACCAACCATGCCTTATACTTCTCAACCCTACCATCAAGACCACACTTTCTCTTAAAATCCATTTACAACCAACGGGTTTATGTCCAACAGGAAAAGGTACCAAATCCCAAGTCTTGTTTTTCTTTAATGTAGCCATCTCCTCGTCCATGGCTTTAATCCAAAAATATGTATCACTCATACCCATAGCCTCTATAATATTCCTAGGCTCATCAGTGTTAGAAATCAAAGGAAAAATGCGACTGGAATCCAATAATGAATAATCAAACCTTTCTAGTTTCCGCCTAACTCACGTAGACATCCTCAAAGGCCGAGGTTGAGGTTCTTCTTCTTTAGAACTTTTAGAGCTGCTTGAGCTCTCATCATCATCAAGTCCAATAGGAGTGTGTAGTTCATCTTTCTTCAGAGTAGGTGGAATCTAAATTACCTCTATCTGTTTCTCCTCTTTCTCTGGCTATAGGTAAATAGTGGAAGGTTTCATCTCTTTGAAAATCACACTTCTATTGTAGAGAACTTTCTAAGCTTTTGGATCCCAAAGCTTGTACCTTTTTTACATTGACACCATAGCTAATAAAGATACACTTAACAACCTTTTTCTCCAACTTTGACCTCTTCTCAATTAGAACATGAGTGTAAGATTCACAACCAAATACTCTGATATGTCTCATCGAATGATTTTTACCAGACCATGCCTTCCTGTGTGTCTTCCCAACAAGCAATGATGTAGGATATTTGTTGATCAAATAACATGTGGTGGCTACTGCTTCAACCCATAATTTATGCTCAAGGCTAGCACCACTCAACATACTCCTATCTCTCTCCATCAACATTTTTTTCATCCTCTCTACAACTCAATTTTGTTGTGGAGTGTAGGGATTTGTCTTATGTCTCTCAATCTCATGCTCTTTACAAAACTTGTCGAACTCTGTGAAACAAAACTCACCATCATTTTTAGTCCTCAAACACTTAATCTTTTTGCTAGTCTGATTTTCTACCAAAGCCTTGAACTCCTTAAACTAACTAAAGACTTTAGCTTTACTTCTAAGAAAATAAATGAATGTCCTACTGTAATCATCTATGAAAGAAACAAAATATACAAATTTTTGATAACAAAGGAAAATTCATAGGACCAAAAAAATCTGAATGGACATAGTCCAAAACCCCAAAAGACTTATGAGAACTAGAGTAAAAAGAAACACAGTGTTGTTTTCCATAAACACAATATTTGAAAAATTCAAACTCAAGATTACAATCATCAAGGCCTTCAACAAGGCTCTTATTTTTTTAGGGTTCTAAGACCCTTCTCACCAATGTGACCAAGTCATTGGTGCCATACCATTTTCTTCTCTGCAGGAAGCTTCATTTTCATGAACAAGCACCCTTAGGTACCCAAAATGCATGACCATCAGATGTAGCTACAACACACTTCTTCACTGCACGATCTAATGGTGAGGATGAAGAATCCAAATGTATCTTCTTTGGTACATTTGAAGAACTATTGCACTGTACTGTGCATGAATCCATCTTGTGTAAAGTTCCAACTCGAAGACCCTTAGCCAACACCATAGCTCCTCTTGTCATTTTGTATCCTCCACCAGATAAAATAACTTGCACTCCTGAATTATTTAGTTTACTTTAGAAAGCAAGTTTCGTGCCAAACCCAGAATATGCAAGACACCATCAATCCCCTTCACTCTTCCATCAAGAAATATGATTTTGAATCTTCCATGGCCAATGATCTTTAGGTGAGAGTCATCACCCAAGTACACCTTCCTTCCATTGTACTATTCATACTTTGAAAACCAACATCTATGAGAGGTCATGTAAAAGGATGCACCCAAATATATCAACCACACATCTTCTAATGCATGGGTTTCCAAGGCTATAACAAATGCTTTTGCTTCATCTTGAGATGATTTGTCAGATTCAAAATTAGAGAAAGACTTGTTTTTCTTCTTCTTCTCCTTGCAATCTTTCTGAAAGTGACCAGTTTCGCCACAGTTCCAACATTTTTCCTTTGAATTCCTACCAAGAGACTTAGATATCCCTAGAGACTTTGACTTTGATTTATTGTCCTTTTTTCCTTTCTCCTTCGGTCTACCATGAACAATAAGGGCCTCCTTCGTCATCTCAAAAGAATTTCTCTGTATCTCTTTAGATAACAACAAATCAACCACCTCATCCATCTTGAAAGTGGTTTTTGTGCTTCCAATAGCCATCACTAGGTGATCCCATGAGTTTGGTAATGAACACAACAAGAGCATGCAATGGTCTTTTCCATCAATCTTGTCTCCAACGGAATGAGAAATAAACATGTTAAAAGATTTTAGATGGTCTTCCACTGATCTTTAATCTTCCATCTTCATAGAATACATCTTCTTTCTTAGGAATAGCTTGTTTACCATGGATTTATCTTGATAAACGTCTCCAAGTTTCTTCCTCAAAGAAGCAACATTCTTCTCTTCATGAACATTTAGGAGAACGGAACCGGCCAAACAAATTCTAATCAACCCTTAGCTTTTTGATCCATGAAATACCAATCTTCTTGTTTCATGCTCGATGGTTTGATTCCAAAAATAGCAACCCATAGCTCAGATCTACAAGTATCTCTTCCATCTTGAGCTTCCAAAGCTCAAAATTACCACCATTAAACTTCTCCATATCAATCCTTGCATATGTGCCTGCCATCATTTTCTTGCAACAAGGTCATGAAATACACTTTTGTAAAACTCTCACTGAAAAAAAGATCAACTCAAAAAACCCTTCTAACCCAACAAAGGAATCAAGGCTGGCCAGGCTCTAATACCAACTAAAAGGAAGTTGGGTGAGCGGAAACAACTTCCTGCACTAATCTAAGTATGGGAAAGTTACAATTTTTTTATCAAACACCTTATCCAATTACAAAAATTGAAACACATATAAGGAATACAAGGTAGAACAACAATAACACATAAAAGAATGACACCAAATATACGTGGAGAAAACCCTTTCAGGTAAAAAAACCCCACCCTCCAAAAGCACAATACTATTGTACTATCTAAAATAAATATTACAATGTAGCCCCAAGTACAAAGCTTCTTCAACAAGTGTTTTGAAACAAACACCTATTCTGGAGTGAATCTGACAATACTTCATTACTGACAAAACAAACTATGCATTCTACAATGCAAGGCATCTAATATATAGAGAGATGCAAGCAAGAAGAAGCATCTAGAGGAGGATGGGAATCCAAATCCACATGGCACAATCTCCCATGACATACACATGCATTTGGAAACTTGTGCAATATTCCCTTACACCCCTTACAATTTTCATAACATGAAAATATTCCTTCCTCAAGCTTGGGTGCCCAAAATATGCTAAAAATAGGCTATGAAAGATTTCTTGCACATCTTACAGTTGCCATAGAATCTATCATAATTGACAACACTTACAACTACAAGAGATTATGTGATAACTTACCAAGAATATTTAATTCTCTTACAGTATGTTAGTAATTTAGATTGAGACCAGGTGTGTCTCATCAATAACATGGAGTCATCAATATTAACTAATTGTGTATAAAATAAGAGAGTAGTTACTCCCATGGTTAGAAAGAAAGAACTTGAATAAGAGGCAATTTTCGGTCCCAAATTTTTAAAAGTATATAACAGGGTATTCAAGAGGATGTGTCAAACCTATTTGGTCTATTAAATCAATATTAGTGTGTCATCATTTTTAATGAAATATTGTTATGATTGTTAACCTTGGGGAAAACCAAGAGAAGATTTAACCACAGTTCAATAGAGTTTCCAAGTCGAGTATGGGTGGGTGAACATATGATACCGCTTCATAGAAAGTGGATTTATTATATATATAAAAACTCTAGCTAGAGTAGGTGTAAAAATTGTTGCTTACACTTTGTTGGTTCACTATTCAATTTGGGTTTACATAGCTAGTCAATAGAGTAATGCATGGTTGGAGGGTATCCATATTTGTATGGTCATACTAGATATGTAGGACACAATACCAAATACTCAAATGTGCATTATTAGAGGTTCCCATACCAAAATCTTCGTCAAACGGTAGGGCCATTTTTCAGTTAGGAAGATGTGCGAGGGACCGCTAATTCTGTGGTTAGAGGAAAAGTGTTTGGGTGATGCTCTCCCTCTTGTAGACGACAGTTGAGGCTTGTGAAACAAAAGAAGTGTGATCCATATGAGGAGACCTTGACCTTGAACTCTTGTAAGTTATGAAATTGTATATGTTTATGATCACGAATCAATTGTAATGTATTTGGAAAGATGAATTTCATTTACTTGGAATTATGTAATGTTATTTCATTTATGCAATGATATGTGGAAATTATTTATGCAATGTGCAATTATGTTATTGAAAAGGAAAATTTTCATTTTCCTTCTTTTGGAAACTTGTGTTATTCACTTTTTAAGTTAAAACTTAGGTGAAAATTGTTGAGTAAAATTTGGATATGTTACATGTGGTATTAGAGCTACAAGGGTTAAAACTTGGACCTATGAGCTCATTACGTAAATTTTTCCTCAAACATTATCCACAATAAATGTTTGAAAGTTTCTTATGCCAGGATGGAAAGGAAAAGAAGAACAAAAAAAATAGTGAGGAAGTCAATTTCCCAAAATTTATCTAACTCTAGCACTAAGAAAGAGTCGTCCTCGGAGGATAAAACTCCTAAACCAACAACTCATAAAGAGATTCCCTTGGTTTCAGTAGAAATACACCTAGGTTTAGTGAGAGGGTTATGATAAGTACTCGCAAGTACCTCCACCCTTCAAAATTATTTTAGTTGACTTTGAGGGTAAGAAAGAACATGAAGAGATCCCTCTTCTAACAACAACCTATAGTCTCAAAGAGTCAAAGATTATGGATTAACTAAAGATAATTTATAATCCAAAAATATGATTAATGTCTATTAATACAAATGCTAAATTAGAGGAGCTAATTGCATGCATACACAAAAAAATTCAGGTGAAGTATAAAATTCAACATATTGTGAATCAGAACCAACTAGGGAGGTAACCATGAGGTGGGACAACCTTCTAACAATCTTGGTTCAAAACTAGATTAAAACCTAGCAATGATAATTGAATTCAAGAATGAAAGTTGGTCCCTTAGAGTAAAGGTTAGAGACCATAATGGATTAGAAAAAGGAAGCAACTCACAAAGGTGAAATGAAAACCTACATGATCTCACCAACCAGAATGGGCATGGTTAATTTGAAGTCAAGGCCTGATAACGAGAAAAGAAACCGAATAACCCTTGATGTTTCTAAGGTTATGCAAAAGATAAAACCATCGAGAATTATAGAAAAAATTTAGTTGCAAGGCAAAACCTTAGACAATAAAGTAGGCTAACCAGATGAGAGCTTAGGTAGAGCAGTGTTTGGTCGAAGTTCAGATTGAACTTCCAATTTTCTCAAAAATAGTAAATACATGTTTATCCCCTTTATGAACATTTGAAGATGTTTTAGGGGTAAATTGGATATGGAGGAGACAATGTTGCCAAATCGAAAGAATATTTAGATAACCTTGGAAAAAAAAAGTATTTATAAAGGTATAACTAGTGAGGATAAGTTAAGGAAAGTAATAGTCGTTCAATTGAAGAAGGCCAAGCAAAAGGATGTCAATTCCATTTGGAGAAAATAGATGATTACAAGAGTTCAACTTTTGAGATGATTAATGTTTAATGTCTTAGAAATACCAAGGAGGGAAAGAAGAGGAGTATGTGAAACATGAAAAGATCAGATACATATGTGTACCCTATTCAATGGAGTTTAAGGATGTGTTCCCAGTTTGAGGAAAATTTTGACTTCTCCATAGACATGGTTCTCAAATCAAAAACTTTATATCTGAAGTTTTGTACCCAATGATAGATAGTTAGATGAAAAGGGTAAATCAAGTCTTGGTGGATTTGTAGAATAATCTTATTACAATAATTTCTATCATTCCATGATAAAATTTGATCCATTTGAAACATTATACGGAAGGAAGTGTTGAAATCCTATAAGCTGGGATAAGCTAGAAAATAGGATTAGCCTTAATCCACAAATGTTGTTTGAAATGGAAGAGTAGATCAGGTTGATCAAGAAAAGAAATAAGTAGAGAAGAATGATAGGAAAAAAATATTTGTTGATGCTAAGCATGAGTCAAGGAGCAGTACTATTATGCTCAAGATTAATAGAAGTTAAGGAGCATACTATGCTAGTGATGGTCATCCTTGGTTTCTTAGTCATCTCATGGATTGTAGGGAAGTTAATTTCTACTGGAGAATAGGTAGGTAATAGTTGAACCAACCTCATAGTAGAGTGTTGGCATATCTTGATGTGGAAATGGTATACTTGACCCTATCGAGTTGAGGGTGGACCTCAGTATAGTATGAGATGCACCAAATCCTCTTTCAAGTTGTTTGATGGTGCAAAAGACCAGAGAAAAGGATGAGACCCATGGTGTAGTGTGCAATTCACTGGCATTCCTTTTCTATTTGGGATTCACTAAGGGCAAGTGTGTGTTAGCCAATATGAATGTGTTTTCTAATCATTGTGGTATATGTGACATGTATGGGCCAGTCATTATTGTACTTACGATGTACATATGAGTCGTTACTAATGTACTTGGGATGTATAGTTCTCAGAAGAGAAAGTTTTATTTGAAGCACACAAGTTCTTCCAATGCCTTAGTAGGGTCACTCAGTGCAAGGTTGAGTAAGGACCAGATTGCAAAGGGAAATGCTATGAGGGAAGATTATTTTGAGATTAATAAAAAATCCCTATTTCTTGCATGATTTTGAAAATTGAAAGTAAAACCTTTATTTGACTTTATCTATATATTATGATACTTTACATCATCAGGGATGATGATTCTTAAGGGGGAGGATATGTTACACCCCGTTTAAAAATTACCAAATTACTTTTACCTTTATGAGTAAATATGATTTTAATGCAAGATTATGTCTTGATGATGTAAAATGGATGAATGAAATGTATGAATATGCATTACGATGAATTACTTTTTAAATGCTTTAATTATTCTTATGATATATGATGAATGTGGTTTATATGTTATCATCTAACTACAGACATGTTGCACTAAGTTGGATGCAATAAAGGTTTGAACCCTCTAAAGGGTGAGGGAAAGTATCACCCAGAAGAGGAGGTTGGTATGGTAACCATTGATATGTCTATATGAGTAGACACACACTCACTACATAGGATATGGGAACCTTGTTGAGTCGGTTTGAGTTTTGAGTTGGTAAGTGCTAAGTCTAAATTAATAGTTTCATGAATGATATGAAAGTTAGGGTTGGTTGTATTTAACCCTCCATGATTGGTTAGCCAATTTGAGTTAATGTGTTAAAGCTCTCATGATTAAGCATATGTTATTTATTGTGTATATATGCATGGATATGTATATATAGAATATATATGTATATATATGATGGTGCATATACGTACGTATGTAGGTATGAGCATATGTAGACAGTAATATCTATGTACACCCATGCATAGACACATAGTACATATGCAAGCACCCAAATATATATATATGTGTGTGTGTGTGTGTGTGTGTGAATATGTATATATGTTATTATATTTAAACTAATTGATATATATGTATATATTAATATACATATGTTTTCGTGATTTTTATATATTAATATATATATATATATAGTTAAATAATTGTTATATATATAATGAGTGATTGTTATAAGTATATATAAATTAATATATATATATATATTATTACCAAATGAATATATTATAATATACATATATATATATATATATATGTATATTAATGCGATGGTAGTCATATTGGAGGCATGAAATTTCATGTAAGTAAATTTGCCACACCAAGTGCAAGTTTTGACTAGGTAAAAGCAAAGTTTGCAACCCACATATGGGGCACATGAGTAAGTTTTTAATTTCTATTGGATTGGAAACGTAACGTGTCATATGAAAGACTTATTTTGCTTAACTAAACCTTTCGACAAGCAAAAAAAGGGTTGTGCCAGCAAGCCTAGGAGGAGATTGAGTTGTTTCAAGAGTCATGTTTTACTTGATTTTTACACAGCTAGTACCACGATTGGAAAAAAGGTTTTAGAGGTGGCACAAAATAAGCAAGACATAGCTATCTTAAAGGGGTCGACCACTTCTCCATTTTATTATAAAAGGATGCAACTACTCACAGTTCTTCTATTCATTTTTAGTGCATTCATTTTATTTTTTTGAGCATAGGATAGACATGAGGTTGTGAAGAGATATTGTATTATGAGCAAGTGTTTTTAAATCTACATTTTCAATTGTCAAGAGGGAGTAGGAAGGATGTTCATTCATAGTTTATTTGTAGTTCATTTTAAATTCATTTTGTTCATTCACTTTGTTAGTTGAGAGCAACAACATATTTGAGAGTTAGAGAGCATAGAGTATTCGTGAAGTTGGTGAGGAGATTATTGTTGAGAGAAAGTGAATTGGAAATTTGTATTCCAATTTGTTTTAAGTATGACGAGAGGTTGAGTTGAATAGTTGTAGTTATCATTTGAAGCTATAGTAGAGAGGGGAGTTGAGAATAAAGGAGGTAGTAGGCTGAGCCATTGAGTGCAATGAAGCAAGGAGTTGCAAAAAATTGATTCGAGCTATTTAAATTCATTTTGTGCATTCAATTTGTTAGTTGAGAGCAACACCATATTTAAGAGTTAGAGAGCATAGAGTATTCGTGAAGTTGGTGATGAGATTATTGTTGAGAGAAAGTGCATTGGAAATTTGTATTCCAATTTGTTTTAAGTATGAGGAGAGGTTGAGTTAAATAGTTGTAGTTATCATTTGAAGTTATAGCAGAGAGGGGAGTTGAGAATAGAGGAGGTAGTAGGCTGATCCATTGAGTGCAATGAAGCAAGGAGCTGCAAAAAATTGATTCGAGCTATTTTAATCTAGGCATGATTAAAATCTCTTTCTCCTTCTCATTTTAATTCTAATTTTAAGCTTTACTATTGTTTGAAATTTCTTGTGCTATCAGTGAGTGAAAATTATTGCTATTAGAAAGTATGTGAGTGCATGCACAAATGGCTAGATTATCTATGCATAGATCTAATTTAGAAGTGCTAAGAGATAAACTGGATTAGGGAATCCAAAGAGCATATAAAGTATTTATCTTGAATTACATTGTTAGATTATGATGCAATGCATGATTTTAAACATTATCTATGAATATAGTTGAGAGAAAGCAAACCCCATTGGAAGGTTAATTCTCTTTGAAGCTGTGTGAAACCTAAACCATCAGCTCATTAGAATAACATAGCTAGAGAAGCTAAGTAGGGTTTAATATGATATTATTCAATTAATACAATATTGTATTTATAATGCTTGAATAATTTTATATTATTTTTTAACAAGAGGGTTGAACACATATTAGAAGTAAATACATCCTCATTATCTTTTGAATGATGTTATCTTATATACTTTGACCAAAAGTTTATATTATTACCTATTCATGGTAATCTATTCTTAAATAAGAGGAATTTACGTCTTGGCAAACCAAAGCCATAATGTGAGGAGATTTTAATGCACGCAGAAGCATAGACTCCTCTCAGGCAAAAAATGTTCTCTAGATTAGATATTAACTTGTCATCCATTTAAATATGTCAATATATGTTTCATATTGAAGGAAAAGATATAGATTGTTTATGTACATACAAACGTATGTACCTTATATGAATTATGAAAAGGATAACTTGGAAGGAACCCTCGAGGAATTTGAAGATTAGTCGAATGGTTATTAGTTGATTTGTCGAAAGTTAATCAACTTAATATATTGTCTTATTATTGGGAATTACTATGAACATAAGATTTTATATCAAATTAAACTATGATATTTAATGTCATGAATAACCAGATCGGTTATGGCATCCTAGAGGTAATCTTCAATTAAAATTTAATACTAGATTATTATATGTATCGACATATTATTAGTACTTTAGATGAGACCAAATGTGTCTAGTCAGTGACATGGAGTCATCAATATTAACTAATTGTGAATAAAATAAGAGAGTAGTTACTCCCATGCTTAGAAAGAAATAACTTGAATAAGACGTAGGTGCCAGTCCTAGATTGTTACAAGTATGTAACAGGGTATTCAAACGGATGTGTCAAACCTATTTCGTCTATTAAATCAATATTAGTGTGTCATCACTTTTGAATGAAATTTTGTTATGATTGTTAACCTTGGGGGAAAACCAAGAGAAGAGTTAACCATAGGTTAGTAGAGTTTCCAAGTTGAGTAAGGGTGGGTGAACATACAACACCGCTTCATAGAAAGTGGATTTATTATATATATATATAAAATATTTGGCCAAAGTAGGTGTAAAATTTGATGCTTACACTTTGTTCATTCACTATGATATGGGTTTGCATAGCTAGTCAGTAGATTCATGCATGGTTGGAGGGTATTCATAGTTGTATTTCCATACTAGATATGTTGGACACAACAACAGATACTCAAATGTGCATTATTAGAGGTTTCCATACCAAACTCTTTGTTGAAGGGTAGGGCCATTTTCCAGTTAGGAAGATGTACGGAGGACCGCTAAGTATGTGGCTGGAGGAAAAGAACTTGATTGATGCTCTCCCTCTTGTAGACGATAGTTGAGGCTTGTGAAACAAAAGATGTGTGATCTAGATGAGGGAACCTTGACCTTGAACTCTTGTAAGTTATGAAATTGTATATGTTTATGATCATGAATCAATTGTAATCTATATTTGAAAAGATGAGTTTCATTTAGTTGTGTTATGTGATTTTTCCCCAAGAGAAGAGAAAGTTATGAAATAATCCTTTAAAATTAAAGGGAGAACAAAGGATATTATGATCCTTTGATTAAAAGAGATATTAATAAAGAATATATGTAAAAACTCTCCTAAGAAGGTAAAAACATAATTATTTATTTAAATAATTAAATGCAGCCTTTGTGAAAGGGTGTGATGGTTTGGAAACCACCCCTTAAGGCTTATATAAGCATTCATGTGAGACTTGGAAAGTAAAAGAAAAAAGAAAAAAAAGGAAAATCAAGTAGAGCACATTGCGGAATAGGGTTCTAGGTTAGCAGGCTGTGAGTAGGACGGAGAAGGGGCACTCCTACAGTGGGTGTCCAACCTGGGGTACAAGTGCGTGCACTCAGGATGGTCCTGGCCAGGGCATGGTTTGTGGCACGAGTGTTGAGCATTGTTCCGGTGGAACCAGCACTCGTGTAGAGCGGCAAAGTCCGCTTTCCTCCCAGACTACTCACAGACGGAAGAGGCTGAACCAAGGACCATTCCAGTAATAATTGGGGATTTCTTCTACACATTTCTAAAAGATAAGTATTAATGCTTGATAAATTGTCTGAGCAATGAAGTGTTTTAAATCCTTGAGTTTATTGAACTGATAATTTATTGACGGCATGATTGAATGTATTTGGATGCAATTGTTGATAGTTTATTATATGCAATTAAATTTCAACATCTTTAATTAAGCTTTAAATATTATATTTAAATTTGTGCATAAAAGTTTTAGAATTAATCTGTGGAAATCAATTTAAATCATTGTTTTAAATTTGGGAATTAGTCATGTTTCAAGTTGGAATTATGTAATGTTATTTTGTTTATGCAATGATATGTGAAAATTATTTATGCAATGTGCAATTATGTTATTGAAAAGGAAAAATTCAATTTCCTTGCTTTTGGAAACTTGTGTTATTCACTTTTTAAGTTAATGTTCTTAGTTGAAAATTGTTGAGTAAACTTTGGGTATGTTACATATCGTCTTGGTCTTTTTGGGATATCTTAATTTGATTGTAACCACTAAATCCATCCAAAAAGGAAAAATACTTCTTGCTTACTGATGAATCAAGTACTTGGTCAATGAAGGGGAGTGGAAAGTGGTCCTTCCTAGTTGTAGGATTTAATTAACGGTAGTCTACACACACTCTCCATTTCCCTCCCTTTTAGGAACAATTTCTAGGTGTGACACTCACTAACTATCAAAGATGGGATAGATAAAGCCTGCATCAAGATATTTTTGCAATTGATTTAACTATATCATGGACAATAGGGTTCATCCTCCTTTGGGGTTGTCTAACTAGATTGAAACCATCATTGATGTGAATCCTATGCATGCACAATATTGGGTCTATCCCCTTCATGTCATGGTAATCCCATGCAAAGGTTTTTGTGTGTGCTTGCACTACATTCATCAATGAGGTATGTTGTATATCAGTCAATTGACTATTAACATTTAATGTTTTACCTAACATTATCTCTAAAGTCAAGGATACTATTTGAATATAGGAAATATCAAGTCCTCCTATGTTTGGAACACATTGGTGTGGTAACAAAGTATGGAAAATTTGGGAAATTGACTCAGTTGAATTGGCAAGGAGCATTTTTAGTAGAGGATCCTGCAAACATGTTAGATAGTCATAATGTTACGGTCCCTACCATATTTTTTCTACATGTTGTTTGCTATCAGGTCATCTTCATCTTGGTTTTCTAACAAGGTGTTGCATTCAATAGTCATAAGGGCTTGTAAGGAGTACTGATCTTTCTCATCTAGGGTAGGCCAGATGGTTTGTTCTAGGTTTGCATGTGGTTGGGCTAGTGGATAAAGGACTAATTTCTCAGTCACATTTCCATTAGAAATGATCATATTCCCAAACCTAAAACCTATGAAGGCATCTATTGTTTCCAACCATGGTATTCCAAATATGAGGGGATAGCCTACAAGATTAGCTTTATGTTGCAATACCATAAAGTCTATAGGGTACTCCTATGAATCCAGTGTTATCACCAAGTATTCAATGATACCTTTAGGTTTAATTGTGGACACGTCTGCCAATTGTAGAACAACAGTTGTAGGTTTGAATTCCATTAACTGTAGTGACTTCATGGTCTCTTTGCTCATTACATTAATAGCTTCTCCTAAGTCAATTAAGGTGTTCTTAATGAGAGCCATTTATTTTGGCCTCAACTATAGGGCTCCCAAAATATGCATACTTGGGGACACTTATGTTTCCCAATATAATGTCTACAGGTTGTCTTAAGACATGTACAGTCTAAGGGTCTTTTTGCTTCCTGCCTAGATTTTTGAGGCATAGCTCTCTCACTGTTTTAGTATAAATAGGAAATTCCTTAATGGCCTGGATAAGGGGTATTTTGATCCAAACATCTTTGAGTTGTCCCAACATATCAGTTTCAACTTGTGTTTGATGTCTTTGAATTGCTAACTCTCAGGGAATGGAGGCTCTGGACTTAGATTGGTTGGGTTAACCTGATTTGAATCAGGTTCCTTAGGTTGTTTTTCCAAGGTCTTTGTTGGTAGTTCCTCATCAACCAATTCAATGATTTGAGGAGATGAAGGCCCAACCAACATTTTCCCTAATCTGAGGTGGACATCAGTCACCTCAAATCCATAAGTAGGTTATTGAATAGCTTCGTTAGTATAAGCCTATTGAACAAGATTTTTTATTGGGGTTAGGTGTAGGTTGTGTTGGCATCTGAGGTGCTCTAGGTGGTTGTGGTGTTGGATTTGTTGGTTTTGGCATAATAGCTTGTTGTTGTGGCTGCAAGGACTATTGTGGTTGCTAATAATTTATGTTTTAATTTTTCCACTATTGACCTCTTTGCCACTGAGGTTTCCATCGGTTTTGTTGGGGTGTCCATTAATAATTATAGTTAGATCCTTGGTAAAAAAAATTTGGTGACCACATGTTTTTTTGTTGTTGATTCCAATTGGATTAAGGTATTGACCATTGTTGGTTTTTCCTATTGGCCCAAGATTGAGGGTTCCAACTAAGAGAATTTGTATTGTTACCAAGAAATGACATGTTATAATTAAATGGGTCTTGGGGCATACCTTGTCTTGGCTGCCATGGTTTCCTTTGAGCTATGTAGAATGCTTGTCCATCTTCACCTTCCAATGCATGATAGTGTGATGTCCCTTTCTTATCTTCAGAGATACTTGCCACCTTCTTGCATTTGCAATTAATCTTTCTTTGTCTATAATGTGGTCAGTATTCTGTAAGGGTTGCTTCTACCTCTTCTTGCTTCTTTTTAAAATGGAGGGTGTCTAATTGTGTAGCCAAGGGATTTTGATATCCTCCTTCATATTTGATAGAAGATTGCTCAGCTTTATTCTAGAGACTCCATTGGGTGACTTGTTAATGGAAGACGTCATGTCTCCTCTAACCTTCTTGGTAAAAGACCATGAATAGTTCTTACATGCTTTACAGATTTACTCAAATGGTGCCCGTGAGATATCTCCTACCCCAATGAGGTTAAGTGCATCCATACAATCCTCATTAATCCCTCTCAAGAATATCAACTTTAAGGACTCATTAGAGAGTCTATTTTGGTGGGATTTCTCAAGGAAAAACTAAAACCTCTCCATATAGTTTTCCAAGGATTCATCTTCCTTTTGTGACATCCTAATGATGTCATCCCTCTTTCTATCTATGCCTTTGCAGTAATCCTTGTATTTTTACAAGAACTTTGTCTTCATGGAATTCCATTTTGGAACATCTCTTCCCAAACCCATAAACCATCTCAAAGCAACATCCTTCAGTGTTGTTGGAAATAATTTAAGTCTCTTTGCATCTATGGTATAATCATAACTTCTACATAGAACATCAAACTCAAAAATGAGGTATTTGGATCCTCCATGACCAATCCATAGAAGACATGTAATGTTGAAGGAGCTATATTCTTCAAATTAGTTCCTCTCTCCTAGTTGGTGATGGGGAAATCAAAGGTTACATACTCCAGTGGGTCTTCAACTGTTGCATTAGCCATGATTTTGATGTGTATGTGGGAAGTATCCTTTGTATGTGGTGTGGGTAATGGTGTCAGGGATTATTCTTCTTTAGGAACACCCTCACTCTTTTCATTTTGTCCACCAGTATTCTCTAATGCTTTGTGTGATGTGGAGAGAAATATTCCCAAAGCATCTTGTTGCCTTTGCATACAATTATTATGACTCTTTGGATCAATGGTCCATGCACATTATTAGTAAATTGTGTTATTGTTGGTAGGTTAAAACCTAATTACCCTAATTCTGAAAGCATAAACACTAAACTATGAAATCTTGAAATTACACAGGAGAATCCTGAACGTAGCATCATCCCTAGCAATGACACCAAAAATGTAAGGTCTTTCTGATGTTCAATCAACTCGGTGCTCATGAGTGGACACACAATTCAGAGGACGGGTTCCCAATTGAACAGTTCACCAAACCCTCACAAAGGCTTCATTAAATTATCAACCAGAGCTTGTAAGCTTTTGACAATGTCGGCACTATATGTGCATTCAAGGATCCTAACTACGCCCTATATCGATAAAACATAGGTGGTCACACATGTAATGAAAACTATAAAGGATGGAAAGGAAAGTAACTCATCAAATTGTAAAATAGAGGAAATAGCTAACTACTAAGACTAAACTAACTGATACTACTGAATTTTGACTCCTAACTTCTCAACTTCTCCAGAGATTGGCTCAACATGTTGTTACAAAATATCATTTATAGAATTCACATACATACAAGTGAGAATTCAAATAAATAGATACAACAAAGAACATCTAATCTAGTACAAAGAGCAAGATAGGTTGGCACTACCTCGAGTGGCCCTTGCTCGAGTTGTTGTGCCCACAGGAAATATCAACTACACGAGTTGATGCAAGAAGTTGGGTCCACAAAAAGCTCAAAAAGTGGAAGTGTTTTTGCTATTTTTTAGAATTTGTTACACTTGGACTAAAAATTTGAGGAACTTACACAATGAATCTTAAAAAAAGTCAGTAATATGAAATTTAGCATTTTGAAATTTAGTTTCAAAATATGTAATTTATTCAAATACCTAGATGATAGAAATGAAATTTTGATAGGGACGTATAAAAACCATTTTTAAAAGTCCATGTTTTTTTTACCATACCATGCATGTGTACGAACACCAGTTTTTACCCAAATAAAAGTATTTGGCTAATTCCTTTTGGGGAAAGAGAGATAACAACATGACGATTGATGAGGAATTTTATTGTAATTTTTTTTTGAATATTTTTTTATTGAATTTCTATTGGCCTTATTTGTTGTTTTTAAAAATCAACGTGTACGGACAACATAATTGGACCTAAACTAAACATTTTTTGAATCTTTTTTTTTTTCGTTGTGTAGAGAATTGTCTAAAGATTGATGCCATATTTTTTTTACAAGAAACTTAACCAAAAAAAAGTTATTAAAAAATAAAAAAAGCTTGATATTTCAAGTTTAAGGAGTATTTTGCTTAGAAATTAATTAAAAAATAACAAATATAACCCAATTTTAATAAAAATGATATATTTGGAAACTATACATCTTGTTCTCTAATGGGTTTTAATTTTATAGATTGATTTAGAAAAAAAGTCCATCAACCATATTGCCAAAGTTGGACATTCTTCTTCAATCCGCCTTAGTTTTTTAGTTGCAGGTCAAAGGCTAAGGGTCGGGTTGCCAAGCCTTTCCCGAGCCTAAAACCGAGGTAGCATTTGGGTTGGGAATTCAAAATTTTAAAAATGCATACATATGTTTTAAAATCCATCAAGCATAAACACATATGTGTTTCTTTATTTTTCTGATATTGTAAAATAAATACTTTTTGAAATGTGTTTTTGTGTTACAAAACGTAATGCATTTCTAAAAGGTATTTAATTCTTAAATAAATGACTTGTAATGCGGTTATAAAAATGCATAAGTAGTTATAAACGCCAGACGATTTTTATGAGCATTTTTTGGCCGAAACTTCCCCTCTTCGTGGACCCAACTTCTTGCTTTTACCGACACACTACTGATCAAAAAATCATAATAATAAACTGAAACTCCTTTATTGTATAAAAACTAAACTTCTCATAGTCTAACAAGAATCTTCAAAAGATTTCCAATTCAGAAGTACATATCCATTACAATTAAAATAACAAAAAACTAAAAGTAATGAAGTATTGTATGGTAAACAAAAACTAGAAATTAGCAACTAGATTTGCTCCTCAACCACCGATCCCAACATATGGGCTCCGAAGGAGTTTTATTCACACAAGGACTAAAAACATAACTTAAATGCATACATCCTCTCCCTCAAGAATAGGGAGAGGACTAGTATTTGTAACTAAAACCCATAATTGAAAAATACAAAAGAAGAGAAGTGAAACTAAAACTCTACCTTAACGATGTGACAAAGACGTGCTCCATGAAAATTTCCACACCATGGCTTTCCTTATCAAAGTAGACGCTTCTTCCTCCTGCCACCTTATTCGGTGATTTGGTGACTCATGGTTGACCATTTCAATGGTCGCCTTCATTACTTCATGGGTCCCAGCTGCATTTTAGCATTTCCTAGATTTCTCACCTAGTTCAAGGATTCTTTCAAGTGAGCTGACAATCTAGTTGTTGTGGGCTATAGTTCTTCTAGTTGCAAGAGGTTAGCTTCATCTAAAGTATACAAATCATTAACAACCATGAATTAAACATAGAATCATACTGAATTTCATGAATATTCACACATCAATATATACAAGTACCATCATACCATAATTATATTTCTGCATACTAAAGTTGGTTTAAGATGTATGAAAGATATAAAAGATGTATAAGTTTAGGATTGTCTGTGAACTTAGCAAATTGAAATGCTAAAAGACATAAACTAAATGGAAGAAAACTAGCTATTATCTAGACCCATCAAAGAGGCCAAAATGGTGAATAAAAAATTCAAGAAGATAATCAAGGGCCTATTAATGATATTTCTAATGTTGATGAATGTACCATGGATCACATGAAAGGTAAAGCTCAACCTCCTCCTAAAGGAATCAAAACTACAACTTGAAATAAAAATAAGTATTATTTTGGGAGAAATACCCACCATATTTAAGGATGGTCAAGATGAAAATTGGGAAAAGATGGTAGCAAATCAAGAGAATAATGAAATAGTACAAGGTCAAGAAAGTCATGGTAAAATGTAGG
>VDFB02124457.1:0-41484 GCA_007258455.2 Sequoia sempervirens | reverse complement strand
CCTGAGTCATAGCCATGGGTCGGCTGGTTCAGTGCAGAGGTCAGTACAGGGACAGCCACCAGTTGTTGATCCATCTACCTCTCAGAGTCTGGCAGCAGTGACATCACAAATGTTCATTACCGTGGAGATGACACCTTCCTTCTCGGTTCCACCAGTAGCACAGACAAAGGCCACTACATATCCACCTATCATTTCAGTGCCAGGTTCAGAGCTACAGCCGCCACATTCTTCACCACGAGGGGATGATGAGAGTCTACCCTAGGGGCATTTTGTTATTATGACACATTATGTATATATTATTGAGCCCGCAAGCTCCATTTTTGGGATATCTCCTGACTTTATCTTGTGACATTGTATCTTTTTGAGATGATACTATATGATGATGCAGTTTTGATGCGGCCTACATGTGTTATGTGATGTTCTTTTATTTAATGCATTATGATATGATTTATGATGTATGATGTTGATTTATGATGTAGCATGTATGTCCTATGATGCTTATTTTTGATTTTGATGCCATGATGATGCAATGCTTATTTATATGAGATGATAATGATAATTATGTGCATAATGTATTTAGTAAAAGATGCAATGTTGATGATTATGTTAATGCAATGGTTGTGATTATGTATATGATTGAATGCTATGGATGATGTATGTATGGACCTAATGCCATGTTTATATGATCATGTATGCACTTATCTTTTTTGGATGTCACAGGATATCATCATGAGATGGACGAGAGAAGACGACAAGACTGATGAGAGAAGATGACTAGACCAAAGAGGAGAAGATGATGAGATCGACGGAGATGCATGTTAATTCCTAGACCAAATCCTTCAAAGCTTTACTGTAGGACTTTTAATATTTATTGCTCTTAATCATCATTGGGCAGACTGTTGTAATGGCCAACAAACACCAGGATATGACATAGATCAAGGTGTGCAAGGTCGTACCATTACGTAAGACAAACAGTCATATACAAGGTTGATCATGAGTCATACTAAGAGCGTGACTGTCCTAGTCTTTTTATCATAGTCAACCACAAGCAGAAAAAGACAAGGACAAATCATGAAACGTCGTTGCTTCTCTAAATCCTATTTCTAGGATATCCTTGAGAAACTAGCAACATGATTGTTGAAATACAACAATAGAGCCCTTACCATGATATGTCGTTGTTTTTCTAAATCCCAGAATTAGGACCTCGCTGAGAAACTAGTAGTCATGCGTGTCAATCGTCATGATACGTCGCTGCTTCTCTAAATCCTCTTTTAGTGGGATCTCGCTGAAAAACTAATAACATGATAAAAAACCAAAAGACAATTGTCAAGTGTTTGCCAAGTGCATCTGGATATCCATTGTTCTGATGTCAAGATGTCAGGTTTAATGATGATGAGATGCCCAAGTGTTAAAGCTTTGATAATGCTTAGACGATAAATGTCCAGATTTTCCAAATTCAGGAAAGACACATCCTGAATAATGTTAATGCCAAGAGAATTGATCTCCAAATGTCATGTGACGGTGATGATGACAATGCCTAGGAAGGACACATCCTGAGGCATACACGACATAGTTGATTCTTCAGAAGGACACATCTGAAAAATACTGATGTCAAGAGGAGTGATCCTTAGATATCGAGAGGATCCCTCAAAATGTTGAATGACAGCGATGATGCCTAGGAAGGATGCATCCTAAGGCATGAATGATAGAGGTTATCTTTCAGAAGGACACATCTGAAGGTTAACTGAGATTTGACAGTTTGACGGGTTATGATGATTTGACTTGTTTGACCAAAGTTTGACCAAAGTTTGGCTGAGTTTGACCTCTGTTGACTATATGTCGATATTGCCATGATGATATGATTGACCTGTTGATGAGATTGTCATATTGAAATAATTGATTGTCATGATTTACTTTTAGGAGTTTACCCATTTGGGAGTGATTTGCTTTTCCTTGAAAATATTTTGACGTGTGTGCTAGTGTGGTACCATGAACCCTAATGGACTGACCTAGTGTGGCCTCGGGGGCTCATCGATAGATGGCCTTACCTACGTCATACATTCAGAGACCTCGTAGTTCGACACGACCGAAAACTTTGTCCAAAGGACAAAAGTTTGAATCATGATTTTATTCCGACAAACCTAAATGGACTGGCCTAATGTCTCAGGGACTCAAATGTGAGTCTTGCCTACGTAGCAAGTGCACAGAGACAACATAGTTCAGACAAATGACAAAGACTGATTGACCTGACTGACTTTGACAAGATGACACTGCGTTTGCGTTCTTTGAGCAGTCTGATGTTTTGTTTGTGGTTTTCTTCATGACGTTTTATGATGTTTTTGGTCTTTTTTCAGGACTTTTTGCCAATGTTTTTGTCTTTTTTAGGACTTTTTGCCAATGTTTTTGTCTTTTTTCAAGACTTTTTGCCAATGTTTTTGTCTTTTTATTTAGGACTTTTTGCCAATGTTTTTTTCTTTTCTCAAGACTTTTTGCCAATTTCCAAGATCATGTGCGATATCCATTGCAGTTTCATGAGAAACGTTTTGCCCCCAATCAGGTCCAAAACTTAGCCATTTTTGAGGGACATGGACGGGATGCTGCTGGTTTACTAGATGGATAGTCATCAGGACTTGATGTCAATTGTTTATCCACTATGACAGGTGGGGTAGAATGTGGTGGCGATTTGCATAATAATGGCAGAAATACCTTTCATCCTAGGCCAAGGAAGACAAAGTGACAGTAGATGGCAGAGCAATGATTGATTACGCATGGTGCCTATTTGCCAAGTTTTCACCATGGTACTTGTCCAAAGTGCCTGTTTGCCAAGTTTTCACTATTGAACGAATCATTTTTCTCTTTACTATTTTCTTGACTTTTTTATATTTTTTTTTTGTCACCAAGATGCCTGTTTGCGAGTTTTTCATCAGGGCAACGATTTTTATCATTTTTCAATTTTTTTGTATTTTATGGTTTTCAACTCAATCCTCTGATGCTATGCGTAGAACCTTCAGAGATGTAAATTGTTGATGGGCTCTGTCAGTTGTTCTCCATCTGGTGTGGCCAGCTGATAAGCTCCAGAATTGAAAGAAGATATGATAATGTAGGGACCCAACCAGTTTGGTTCAAACTTTCCTATCTTTTCTCTTTCAGCTTGGTTCTTAGGGTTCTGCATGAGAACTAGGTCACCAATGTCAAACTTTCTGACCATAACCTTCTTATTGTAGCTGCGACAAAGACGGTTCTAATATGCTTGGAGATGGTTCAGTGAATTTTTCCTTGTTTCTTCCAGTATTTCCAGCTCGTGCAAGCGTGATTGTCGGTACTCCTCTTCATTAGTTAAACCCTTTAGGGAGACTTGTAGCGAAGGAATTTCAACCTCAATGGGAAAAATGGCCTCAGCGCCAAAGACTAGGGAAAATGGAGTGGCCCCTGTAGGTGTACGAATGCTAGTTCGGTAAGCCCACAGAGCAGGGTTGAGTTGTATGTGCTAGTCACGGCCAACGTCATTGACAGTTTTTTTTAGGATTTTGACAATGGTTTTATTTGATGCCTCAGCTTGACCATTTCCTTGTGGGTAGTATGGAGATGAAAAGTGGTGTTGGATATGGAATCACTCACATAACTCATGTACGTCTTGGTTTTTAAACGGATGTCCGTTGTTAGTAATGATGGATTGCGGAAGGCGATACCGGCAAATGATGTAGTTAAGAATGAACTTGGATATTTGTTTGCCAGTAATATATGTCAATGGGATGGCTTCAATCCACTTCGTGAAATACTCAGTGGTGATAATGATAAATTTATGGCCATTGGATGAGGTTGGATGAATCTTACCCACGAGGTCGAGTCCCCATTGAGCGAAGGGCCAAGGAGAAGTGGTTGGTCGAAGTTCCTGTGCTAGAGCATGGACCAAATCACTATGAATCTGACATTTGCGACAAGTCCTGACATATTCAATTGCATCCTTTTCAATGGTCATCCAATAATACCCAAGTCTCGTTACTTTCTTAGTTAGAGTAGGACCACTCGAATGAGACCCGCATATACCATTGTGTACTTTGTGTAAGGTCGTACATGCTTCGTTTGTGTCGAGACATTTAAGGAGGGTGTCATCAAAACTATGGCAGTAAAGGGTGTCATTAACGATGGCATACCTTGCAGATTTTCGGATGAAAGACTTCCTTTGGTTATTAGACAGGTTCAACGGAAGGACTTGAGATTTTAAGTAGTCATAAATATCCTGATACTAGGGAGAGTTGGGACCAACAAATTCACAAACCATTTTTGATTCTAGGATATCATATGCCGGTATCAAAATTTGTTCTACTAAGAACTCAAATTGTGACACATTTTTAGGGATGTCTAAGAGAGAACCAATAGTAGCCATTGCATCAGCTGCCTTATTATGTGTCCTGAGGATTTGTTCAAAAGAAATCACTTGGAAGTATGTCAGGAAACTATCCACCATCCTCTTGTAGGGAAGCAACTTTTCATCCTTTGTTTCATAGTCATCATTCACTTGGTTGATCACGAGCTGGGAATCCCTGAATACAAGCAACGTCTGAATTTTCCATTTAATTGCCATCTTGAGACCTGTGACTAGTGCTTCATATTCGGTAATGTTATTCATACAAGGGAAGGCGATCTGGAATGACTTAGGAATTGAATCCCCCTATGGTGTGATAAACAAGATTCCAGCGCCTGAGCCATGACCAGTATGAGACCCATCAAAATATAGCTTCCATGGTACCGCCGATTCTGCATGAAAAATGGACTCATTGGGAAAATCGGTTACTAGTGGATGAGTGACTTGAATTGATGCATCTGCTAGTTGATCTGCTATTACCTGTCCTTCTATTTCCTTTTTCTCGACATATTATATGTCATACTCGCTTAGTATCATAACCCATTTTGCCAACCGGCCTGTTAATGCCACCCGACTTAAGAGATATTTCAGTGGATCAATCTTGGCGACTAGCTGTGTCTGGTGACTGAGCATATAGTGTCTTAGTTTTTGGGATGCAAAGACAACAGCAAGGAATGCACATTCAATGTTTGTGTAGTTCAACTCATACCCTATCAGTGTGTGACTGATGTAATAGATGGCTCTTTCTTTTCCTTCATGATCATTTTGTGCCAGTAATGCCCCCAGTGCTGAACTAGTAGTCGAGATATATAGGATCAATGGCTTTCCATGAATGAGAGGCATGAGGACTGTTGTTAACAGTAGGTAATTTTTGATTTTTTGAAAGGCTTCTTGACATTTATCTATCCATACAAAGGGGATACCCTTACGCAACAGATACTGGAATGGGTGACACTTGTCTTCCAATTGGGCTATGAAACGCCAAATAGATTGTACCCTGCCTTGTAGAGTTCTGAGTTCACTGATTCCTCTGGGCGGAGGCATGTCTATGATGGCTTTGACCTTTGCCGGATCGACCTCTATGCCTCTTCGAAACTATGTATCCCAATAGTTTACCTGATGTGACCCCGAAAACACACTTCTCAGGATTTAGGCAAACTTTGTACTCTTCAAGTCTCTTGAAAATTATGTCGAGTACCTTCAAATGATCTTTCCTAGTTGCTGATTTGGCCAATAGGTCATCTACATAATCTTCCATTATTTTGTGCATCATGTCATGGAAGATCATGGTCATAGCCCTTTGATATGTGGCACCTACATTTTTGAGACCAAATGACATGACGTTCCAACAGTATGTACCCCATGGGCAAGTAAATGCCATTTTGTGCTGGTCTTCAGGAGCGATGCATATTTGATTATAGTCGGAGAAACCATCCATGAGGGATAGCATCTCATATCCTGCTATAAGGTCAACTATGATGTCAATGTTTGGCAAAGGAAATTCATCCTTTGGGCATGCTTTATTTAGGTCTCAAAAATATGTACAGACACAGATCAGCCCATTTGGCTTTGTGACTAGCACCAAATTAGAAATCCATTCAGTGTAGCCAATAGACCGTATGAATCCGACATCTAGCAATTTCTTTAACTCGGCCTTGACCAATAGAGCAACTTGAGGGTGCATTTTGCGCAACTTCTGCTTGATTGGTTTAGCATTAGGTAATAGTGGTAGATGGTGCAGAACCAGTTCTGGGTCCAATCCTGGCATGTCAGCATAGGACCATGCGAAGTTGATTTTTCGTTCTGCAAAGAATTTATGAAATTCTGGTCTCTCTTCTTTGGTCAATGATGCAACAAAGAGGACCATCTTGGGATCTTCTGTAGTTGATATGTTATCTTCTATTGTGTCTTCGATAAGCATGGCCAATTTTTCCTGTTGCACAGGGAGAAAGTCCAGTCCTCCATATTTGGGTGCCTCAGAGAGGTTTTCACCCGCATATACGTCCTTTATTTTTACTATTTTATCGTCAAAAGGTGCCTTTCGGTGTTCACCTAGAGACGTTTCATTTTTTATTTTATTTTTATTTTTACTTTTGCGACTAGAGGACGAAGCAGTCTCGCCAAAGTATGTCGTGCAGTCTAAATCAATGGCGAATCCTGATTTGTGGTCTCCACTGGGTATGCCTTCTCATAATCCCATAAATTCAGCAATTGCCTCATCATTCTGAAATGTGTTTAGAACTGGCGGTCCTTGTTGGTCCCAATCGACTAGCTCAGGGTAAACTAAGGAAATGCCATCGTCAATGCTGGTGAACTGAAGTGAGTAAGTGGACATCATGTAAACAGATTCAATGATGTTGTAGATGAGATTATCATCATCCAACTCTACATCGAACTCTATCCAATATTCTCCTTCACTAGTGTCATATTCGTTGTCAAAATAAGGGGTGAAGGTTTTAGAGTCCTGGTTGTCAATGTCGTGTGATACTTCTGATGGATTGGACTGAGGGGGTTTAGATGATGGGTGTTGTACGTCATGGGAAGTGGTAATGGGACTTTGATTATTTGGTGCCTGTTCAATTTTGAATGTTTGCCAAAGTTGTTGTTCAGAGGTCAGTTCCCCTGGTTCGACAAACAAATCATCAAGACAACAGTCACTTAGGGATCGTTCTGAGCCAAATTCCCACTCTTGGGAGTCTGTTTCGGTAAGGGTTTCCCTAGTAGTCTCGACACTATCCAAAGCATGTACTCGCTCATTTGAAAGTCCAGAGGTACGTCGATCATCATTATCGGGTGATCCAAACCCTAATCCAAGATACTTCAGAATTTGAAAAGTTTCTATGGGTTCCCTTCGACCAGTTTTATTTCTTCCTAGGCCACTGGTACCATCGTAGCCTTTGGCCTTCATTATGTCATAACCCTTGCCATATTTTTGAACTGGTAATGGGGGCAGTGCGATAGTATATTTATAGATCCATCTTGTAATGTCAACAAGGTTTTCATTACTCATGTCTCCCCACTTGATAAAAACTATTTTCGGTGGAACTTTGAAAGTTTCCTTGGGTTCCATTTTGAAACATGGCCGACCATATATATTTGGAGACTAGGGTATTGTTGTTATGTTGTATGCTATATTTAGTTTGAACTCTCCGCAGCCGAGGTCCTGGATTTTGATAGTGGATTCAGCCTTAGGGCTAGTGGAAGGTGGTGGTATGGCAAAAGATGTGGATGGAGCAGATGCAGAAGATGGCGTGAGTGTGGATGGGTCGATGTACTTGGATGACGTGGAGCCAGGTGATTCTCGGTTAATAGGTACTCAGTTTTTAGAGATACCTCTTAAGTTTGTACAATATTGGAAAGGGTTGGGATCTCCATATATGGTTATTTTCATGCCATCAAATGGAAATTTTAGGCATTGGTGATATGTGGACATAACAAATTTTAAGGCGTGAATCCATGGATGGCCAAGCAAGATGTTATATGGTAGTTCCAAATCCAGGACCTGGCAGGTTGTGTCCACAATGACCGGTCCCACTCTGATAGGGAGAGAGATAATGCCACGTGAAGAGCGTTCCTCATCATCATAAGCTTTGATCACTATACTTTTTGTTGGATCTACGCACGCATCAGAGAACCCTAGAGCCTTAACCAGTTTGAGGGAGCATATGTTCAATCCTGCTCCGCCATCTACTAAAACCCGTCTAACTTTGTGCTTGTGGACAAAAGTTTCTATGTGCAATGCATCATTGTGGTTGGTTTTAGGTGATGAGTAATCTTGCTCCGAGAAGGTAACGTGGTGAGGCATAGTGAGATATCCCACCATGGTTTCAAATTGATTGACATCGATTTCCTTGGGGACCGACGACTCTAGCAGGGTTTTATCTAGGATCTCTTTGTGTGCGGGAGAGATACGAAGTAGCTCGAGTATAGAGATTTGCGCAGGAGTCTTTCCTAGCTGGTCAATGAGGTTGAACTAACTTTTGGGTTTCCACTGCTTTATGGTCAGGATAGGTTGTGACTGTTTACCAGATGGGGCAGATTGTGACTGTTTAGCAGATGGGCCCGGTATGGTGATTTTGGCTTGTCTAGCGGGAGGTGGACCAGCTATAGTGACCTTGCCACTGCGAGTAGTAGCATTACATTGGGGTGCTCTCTTGACCGTAATGGTATTGATGTATTCATCGTCAGTTCGGACATTATTTATAATTGGTCCACTAGAATAATCATACTTGGCTCAGGCGAAGTTAGCTTGATTCTGTGGACCTGAAGTGGAGGCCTTATGAGAACCATGGTCCTGCAGTGGATTCTTATGGATATTATGATCTGAATTGGAGGTGAATTGCGATCCACCTACTTCAATGGTTTGACTTTCAATAAGATCCTATATTAGATTTTTCAACTGTTGACAGTTAGATGTAGTATGCCCTTTTGCTCGATGGTATTCAAAAAATGCATTATCATTCCACCATGTTGGTTTAAACTGTCTTGGGTCATACGGTTTTGGTTCTTGAAGTATGATGACCCCATGCTGGAGGCATTTCCTAAGGAATTCTTCAATGGGTTCACCCAGAGGAGTGTATGTGCGACCTTTAGGAAATTGTCTTATCTGACGATATTGTCCCTGATTATTTTGACCGTTCTGATTGTTTGAAGGGACATTAGTAGGGGGTGTCAATGTCGTTGGTTTGTTTTGTTGTTGAACCCCTTTCAGGGCCAATACATGACCCACAATGTTTGCAGTCTTGGCGTCAATGACACCGTCATTTGTAACGTGTTTATTTTTTACCTAGTATTTATTCCTGTCGGTGGTTGGATTGACATTTTTGTTTTTGGAACCATATCGTAATTCTCCCTTTGCGATAAGGGCTTTCTCAATCTGGACCCCTTTTTCGACTAAATCTGTGAAGTTTGTGCAACAATGTATTTGTAATGCATATTTTAGGGGCCCCAGAAGTGTTCGGACAAACATGTCAACTTTTTCCCTTTCGGGGATGTCAATGTGACATCGACTAGTGAGGCTTCTCCATTTTTGAAAGAATGGGATAAATGTCTCACCAGCATCCTCTTGCGTGAGATTGCACAAGCTAGTAATAAAGGTATCCATGTCGATGTTGTACGCATAATTTCTTATGAATTTTTGTTTAAGCTCATCCCATGTCTGGATATCCTTTTGGGTGGAAAACCATTCAAGGGGAGGACCCGCCAGACTTTTAGAAAAAAGTCTCATCAAGTATGTTTGTTCATAGGCGATGTCCATACAATTGGTTGCAAATTAACGAACATGTTCAATGGGGTTTGTCTTGCCTCTATATTTTGTGAAGTTGGGTGACACATATCCTGGCAGAAATGGAGGCATGTATAAGCTCGTGTCGAATGGGTATACATTTAGATCATATGATATTTCTGATTTCTTGCCTGAAATGTATATGTTTTGGATAGTTTTTTCTAAACCCATCAATCTTGTTTGGAGGCCATCTATAACAGGGTCATTTGTGTTTCCGTATGTTGGATTACTTGGTACACCATAGGTTCCCGTTTGTTGTGCGTGAATATTGGTGTATTGTGGCGGTATGGATTGCTGTGATATGTATGACGTGTGTGGATCGACGTGTTGTTGGTATTGAAGGTTATGATTGGGTGCATGTTGATGAGTATGAATGTGGGATGAGTAGGTTGGGATGTGTCCCCCAGTCATGTGTGTCGTTATTTGGGGGATATGATGACCATGAATGTTATGATGTGCTAATGATTCCGTGTGTTGTGTTATTTGGCCACCTTGTGTAAATTGTTGAGTTTGCCTAAGAGGAATGTTTGTGTTTGCACCTTGGGAGGCAATGACATTTGACTATGTTGTCGTTTTAATGTTTTGTTGTTGTCCTTGGATAAAGATACATCCTGTGCCTCCTCTCGAAGGATTTTGTGAAATACCATTGAGCGGATATGTCAAAGTTGTGCTCATGGTAGTAGATGGAGCTGTCAAGGGGGGATTATTGTGACTTGATGATGCCCCCATGGAATTTATTGTCGGGGCATTTACTGTCGTGGTATTTATGGTGTTGGAGGTGTTTGGGATGTTGGAGGTAGCATGCACTGTCGTTGTGGTGTCAAAGGAAGTATTTCTCGTAGTGTTTGGAAGTTGACCACTATGTGACATGTTATGTGCGTTGTTGTTATTAGGGTCAGGAGGTGTCAAATTTATCGTGTTAATGTCAAATCCTTGTGGTAACTTAGCTCCTTCACTCAAGAGTATGGCTAAGTATCTGTCTCTATCGTGACAGACCATTGTTTCAATGAACTGACAGGCCTCTGGGTCTTGTGCTATTGCCTCTAAGTTTTCCTCAAGTATTTGACCGTATTCATCTTTTTGCAAGAATGGTTCAAATGGACTATTTGATGAGGATTGCGTTGTCATTGGAGGTTGATTGTTTGAATTGGAAAATGGATCATCAAAGGTCCAGTTTGGGTCATTTGTAGGATTGTCGACAGTGGAAGTGGGGTCTTGTCAAAAGTTTTCCATTTGTCGTTGTTTTTGGAGTCTAGTTTCCACCATAAAATGAGCTTGCTCCAATGAAAAATGACAACTAAATGTAGTGATGACACTATGTAAGGTCTAAGTTTAAAATGATGACTAAGATGACTAATGTTTTTGGATTTTTGTGGATAGGATATGCAATGTGTAGACGGTAAGATGCAATTTAAGACAAAGGTACCTAAGCACTTCTAAGCTCAAACTTTGTTTTCGATTTCAGTTACTAAAGGACTTTGTTGGAAATGACAAGATGACAAGGTCTAAATGACTAGTGAGTTTTCCTAACTAGACTTTTGAGTTGGAAAAATCTCACAAAAGAGGACAATGACTAAAAAAAAGGGTTTGACAACTTAGTCCAAAAGAGCCTAGTTTCGAAACTAGTGATGTTGCAAATTGTGCTGAGATTTTCCTAATCCTAAGTATGCAAAATGTGAACCTAGGGATGACCTAATGCCGAATGTATGCAACTAAAAAAAATGAAGGATGAAACCTATGGTGACGAATGCAAGCTAATGGTTGAAACTTTGAGCAATTTGAAATTTGGTTTCTGACAGAATATCCTTGGAAACAGTGTTTGAAAAATGGTTGACAAGATGAAGACTTCAGGTTTTGAATTTGTATGAAGTTTTAAATTGTGACAGGAAAATGCGTCATTTGAAGCTGCGAATGCATCACAGTTTATCAAATGCAGTTTGTTTTTGCGATTATGGCTTTTGGACAGTCAGATACGACTCAATTTTGCACATGCGGCTCTGCAGTGTTTAGATGCGTCGCGACGCATACAAATGCGGCGTTTTAAATTTCAAATACAGTTTAACAGAGCAATTGCGATGCAGAAAATCGATTGCGGTTCAACATATGCGACATAATTTTGTTTAAAAATGATTTTCTTGTCGTTTTGATGGCAAGTTTGATCTGTTTGCTATTGAATGTTTTGTTTAGAACTGTGATGAAACTAGAAAGCACTTGACAAACACAGTGTTTTGAATGTAACCAATCGCACATTAGATAAGCACAATCCTAGGTTAGGCCAGGACAGTATTCGCTAGATTCCACGCGAGTTTCCCCAACCACATATCTGTAGCGTGTGAATTCAGAAGCTTGGCTACACGGGCTCCCCCTTACAGTGCACTCTCTTCTCAGGCCAACCAAGCTTCCAACCCCCATGAAACTCCCATGGTAGATTGATCACCTCTACTACAAACTACGAAAGTGTGGATGCCTTCACATCGACCGGTGTTGCGCTAGCAAATAGAGGGTTTTTGACTTACTACACAAAGGTTTTTAGTTTGGGACCCCCGTTCGAGTGGCCATACATGGGGCAAGAGATTAATCACCATTAAGGTGGCACTCCAGCCTGAAGAGGTTAAGCTCAACAGGGTTTATGGGAGTACAACTCTGTCCGTATGACACATCCACACTCGCAATCTTAGGTTTTCCCTTAAGATTTACATTTATATACCAGTCGGGGGTAGCTTGGATTTAGCTCCGTTGCCGGTTTGAGTTGCGTTGGGGTGATGAAATCCCCAGGCAGACCCAATTTCTAGAGTTGGTAATCGTTTCTCTTACACCCAAGATCGCCCGAAAGCACAAGGGAAGAGGATACTCCGATATACCAAGTCATTAGGAAAGAACAAATAAAAACGAGTCTGGGTTTTTGATCACCAAGTTTTCACAAGGTGAGCATACTCCCCTATCATTTTACAAACACATTCAGACATAGAAAAAAAGGTTCATTTTAATTGCACCAAAACTAAAATGTGAGTTACACTACTAAAAATGCAAACACATTGTTTTGTTGTTTGACCTTTGACAAGTGAACCTACAAGACAATCCGTTAGTAGTTTAGTGTTTGTCTTCAACCCACGAAGAGTAACTGCCAACAAGCTGCAAATCTTGATTAGTAACATAAATCCTATGCTAGGCAGAATGCAAGAAATAAACAAGTTAAAAAGAAATGCAAAAAACAGCAAAAAACTGAATGTAACATAATAGAAAATCTTACCAGACGATTGTGTCGTGACAGAGCGATTGCATTGCTCTTTGTATAAGATGCATCTCGATATTTCAAATGCGGCTTTTCTAAGGTCAATTGCGTCATGACAGAGCGATTGCGGTTTTTCTGTTGTCGGATGCGTCGCGACACATTAGATGCGTCACGATTTAAAAAAAAATGGTTGCATCGCTCCGTACCTGTACCTACAAAACAACAGAAAACACAAAAAAAATGTACGGAAATAACCAGAAAAATGGAGTCGGGTTCACCAATGTAACTGAGCATTTCTTTTAGGTTTGATTGGGTTGTGTTAGCAGTAAATCAATAAAGATAATGAAACCCAAATATCTATAGAGTACAAAGGAAATTAAACAATAAACAATTATACCTGTAAATCGAGTTTTCCATGATTACCTCCATAGTACCTTCTTGCTTGCTGGTTGATGTGTTTCCCTTAGATTCGTTGTACGAGCAATCTACAAATGTCTAAGTCCTACACCAAGCTTTGAAGGATTTATGCAATGTCTAAATACCTATGCCTATGACTATGATTGCCAATGTCTATGCCTAAACAATGCTAAGACTTGATCAAATAAAGATAATAAGTGTTGAAATTGCTATGAAATCTAAGTGTGCAAAATTCCTAAAAATGTAATGTGTCTGTGCGTAATTGAAAAGTGAGAGGAAAATGACATTTTATAGAAAATGTCATTTTGAATGGACGGGTGAGATCGAATTCTAAGAAAGACCTAGAATGAGAGGTCCAAATTAAATCTGAAAATCCCTAATTAGGGTTAGGGAAAATTCATTAATCGAATGGTCAAGATAATATCTCAGATAATCAGATTGACAGTGGATAATAAATGAGGAAATTAATTAAAAAATAAAGATTTTCAAAAATCAATAAGATAAAGACTGCCTGATTTGTGAGATTCGAAAAATCAAGAAGATAAGATTTGGACTGAAGATCAGATTTGAAAAATCAATAATCTGCCCGATTACTTGATTTTTAGAAGATTAGTTTCCATTTTGAATTGAGTTAATTCAAATTATGGATTTTATGAAATAATAAATAATTGATTTTTCAATTATTTACCAAAGTGAACTGACAGTTAAGATTGAGATGACATTTTAAATAATTTAATTTATTTAAAATGAGAGGAATATCAAATTAGCAATTAAATAATTAAATTCAATTATTTAATTTAGGAGATAAGACTGATAATTAAATAAATAAATTAATTCATTTAATTATGACAATTAGTGACATATTTTATTTTATTTTATTTTATTTTATTTTTTAACGAGGGGAATCGGGTGCAGCACGACCCCCCATATAACCCCCCACCGCTGGTAAACTTTTTACCGTGACTGGTAGTGCTGGCGGGACACACCAACCGGTACCACGGGAGCGCCGGAGAGTCGAACCCATGGTGGGCGCCCTGCTACAGGGAACACCTTAACCAACTGAGCTAGGACCGGCGCCCCGACAATTAGTGACATATTAAATAAATAAATAAAATTTATTTATTTAATAATTAGGAAGAATTAATGAATAAAGATAATTAAACAAATTTAGAAATTTAATTAGAGAAAGACTTAGACAATTAATGACATATTTAATAAATAAATAAAATTTATTTATTCAATAATCATGAAGAATAAAATGACATGAATTAATTAAATAATTATGAATTATTTAATCAATAGTCGAATGTGGACCAAAGACATAATTAAATGTCTTAATTATGCTAAGACGAAAGTGGTAAAAATGAAGCTTGCAGTCCTAGGTCATTTTTAGGTGTCTACACTTACAATTAAATGTCATTGAAGCAACAAAAAAAGAACAAGTTGTCTCTAAAATATAATGGTACATACCAAATCATGCAAAATATAGGTAGTGTCTCCCACAAGATAGAATTTCCACCAAAAAAAAGATACATCTAGTTGTTCATGTTTCTTGTTTGAATAAGGTAATTGTGCATAATATCCCCACTCAAAAAATATTACTAGATTCCAAGGTATAAAGTTCTTTGAGGCTCAACCTATATTAACAAGATTCCACTTCCAAGAGAGGCATCTTTTTATTCACCTCTCGCTCTTTATATACCATCAAAAATAGGAGTTATTTTAATCCCCTGGGGTGATGAAATTCCCAAGAAGGCCTCTTGAAAGGAAAGAATTTTCTAGGATTTTTTGATCCCCAAGATCACACAAGGTGCAAGGGGAGAGCATACACACAAGCTAGAAAGTGTTAGGGTGTAATCTAAAATAAAATTAAGGAAATGTGAGATTTATGATCTCCAATATTGCACTAAGTGCAAGGAGAGAAAATGTGTATACACACCCCTTAAACATAACAAACAAGATTCTTTTACTACTACTATAACTTTAGTTCCTAATTTAGTTGAAAAATAAAACCTTAAACAAATGAATCTATAAACAAAATGTTAGTAGTTTCCTTTATTTTTTCTTTGACAAGTGTAAATAGGCTACACCACTAGGTTAGTTGATCAAAAAGAAGTTTAGCCACAAGTAAAACATTAAAATTCATAAAATAAACATAAATAGTCACATTCATTGATCTATGTAACATAGGAGATGATATGTGCAACAAGAGCCAATTTATGAAACACAAGCATTTGAAACACATGAATTGGTCTATGAAAAGTCACCAAAATAGAAACCCTATGTATAGAAGCACAAAATAGTGTTATACTTGATAGAAAAAAAGTGTTGTTTCCTTCCATAGGGGTGATACTTCACCCAAGAGATTAGAAAATATACAAAACAGAGGGTTAAGAGACAACAACTTGCAACTTCAAATAAAAAAGCTCAAAAATATTGAATGGACCTATAAACAAAATATTAACAGAAAACCCTAAAGAGTACTAAAGAAAACCCTAAAATAACTAAAGCTTTCCAAATCTAAAAAGCCCTAAAAAGACTTAATTTATGTAGAAAATTTAATAGATGACTTGCAAAACAACAAGTTAGGAAACAATTATTTTCATCACAAAACACTAGAAGTTAAGAAATAAAAAACCTATATTCCTAAACTATAACTATCTAAAACACAAGCACCCTTATAATAGACAAAGGCATTGAACCATAAAATACAAGAGCTAGGATACAAAATTTAGGTGTTGGTTTGTAGAATGCAGTCATTAATTTGTAAAAATGGGTACTGATTTGAAGAACTTAGGCATTGATTTGTAGAGCATAGACACTAAAACATAGTCAAAAGCACTAAGATGAAACCTTTGACAAAAAATCAACACAAAATCACCAAAAATAGATTAAAATAGGGATAGGGGTCCTACCAAAATAAAGAAAAGAAAATATTTTAGATAAAATAAATAACACATATACAAGCATAAAAAATACATTAGTACCTCAAAACCTTCACGACTTAGATAAAACTTGATGCACCCTAGCTCCACTTGATTTTCTCTTTTTATGTATTGAAGGAAGAATGTGGCTGCTCATGAAACCAAAAATATGATAGTAGGATCAAGATGATGTAGGATCAAATGGATAGAATAAGACCAAGATAACATGGAAGATTAGCTAGGTTATGGAAGAAGTAGATAGAAAATGCAACAACATAAGGGTATGATAAAACTATATGATCAAATGGGATGAGAGGCTTCTCATTTATAGAATTTCCATAAGGGAAACCAAGGGCCAAGATGTATTGGTTGATGGATGGATATGATTGATTGAGGATTAGGTTTTGGATTAAAGTCATAGTCATGTGACAAGTGTCATATAAGGGATAAGGGCTAGGTTTAGGATGTGCATTAAGGTAACATCCTTATGTGAATGATTGAGATTTGGATATTTAGTATGAAATGGATGGATGAGATGCAAAGTTAGTTTGAATTTTGCATCCTCTCACATGTGAGAGGATAAATATGGTAGGGATACTTGTCACATGATATCAAGTTTAGATTTTTATCCATGTTAATGGAATCAATGGCCAAGATTAAATAGGAAAATATTGAGGAATAAAGTGGAATTAAATATTAGAGGAAAATAAAATGAGGATTAATTAGCAAATAAATAAATAAATCAATTAATAATTTAATTAATTGATTTAGTTGGGGGATTTTGGGGATAAGGCTAGACTTAATTAAATAAATATAAATTTATTTAGTTAAAGTGGGTGATAAGGGTAATGGATAAATTAATTAAAAATAATAAATATTTATATAATTAATGGCTAGGATAAGATAAAATTCAAGTGTAGTTAGGGCATGGTCGCATTTTAGGTAGCTACAAGGATCACACTAGAGGACTAAGAAAAATGACATTTTCCTAACTTTGAGGCACCTATGCCTATTTAGTCCTTCCATTCATTTTATGTAATGCCCCTGCCAATTTCCAAAGATTTTTATTGAGCATCTTTTCAAATCTCACCCATGATTGCATGGAAGTCTATATGGATGACTTCACAACTTATGGGAGTACCTATGATGAAGCATTGAATAATATTGAGAAAGTGTTATAGATATTCCAAGACCATAACCTATCCCTCAACAATGAGAAATGTTACATGATGGTGGAGGATGGTGTGGATTTAGGTCATTGTGTTTCACATAAGGGTATCCAGTTAGACTCTAACAAAATTGAAGTTATGACAAGTCTACCCATAGCCCAAAAGAAAAGGGATGTTAGAATCTTTCTTAGCAATGCAAGGTACTATCAAATATTTATCAAGAATTTTAGAAAAATAGTTGATCCTGTATTTGTCTTTCTCTATAAAGATGTTGATTTTGAGTGGATAATAGTTAACCAAGATTCCTTTCAAACTCTTAAGAACTCCTTAACCATGTCACATATTTTACGAGGACCCAATAGGATCATCACTTTTCCATATCCATACCAATGCCTCTGGATTTTCTATAGGAGTCATATTGGGTTAGAAAAAATGAACACTAGAATATGCTATCTACTACATCAAAATAAATTCCAAGTAGCTGAGTTGAGTTACATTGTCATTGAAAAGGAAATGATGGTTGTAGCTTATGCTATAAATAAAATTTGGCATTACATTACAAGTTACCATGTGTTCATCCATACTTATCATGTAGCTATTAAGTATTTAATGAAAAAACAAGTAGTTAGTGGTTGGTTAGTAAGATGGTTATTATTGTTACAATAATTTGACAGAACCATTATGGAAAAGCTTGGTAAGGCCAATGTAGTAGTTGTTTTACTTTCTAGATTGAATTGTGCTACAAATGATCCTATAATCAATGTCTCTTTTCTAGATGAGAAGTTGTTTGTATTAACTATGTAGACCCCATGGTATGTAGACATTGCCAATTATTTGTTTGTAGGAAGAACACCTCTACATAAATCACCTAGGGAAAAATAAAATTTGGTTGAAACATGAGTCTCCCTTATTCTTGGGCAGCCAAATATCTCTTCTACATAGGGTCTAATAATGTTATGTGAAAGTGTATTAGAGAAGAAAAATATTTTAATATTCTACACACTTTTTAGTGAATGTGTTTCCCAACAAAGAGTGATGAGATGCCCCCATAGAAATAGATAGTGTTGACACCTTTTAAAAAATGGGATGTAAAATTCATCATCGCAATTGACCCTCCATTTAATTAGGAGTACATACTAATGCGCATATATTATCAGAAAAAATGGATTGAAGTTAAATGCTTACACCATGCAAGAGATAACAAGGTGGAAAAGTTCATGTATGAAGATATTTTTATCCATTATGAGGTGCCCAAAGAAATTATCACTGATCAAAGACCACAATTCACATATGAGCTACTTACAACCCTAGTTAAAAAGTATGAAGTCAAAAAAAAAATCCATCCCTTATCATCCTTAGTCCAATGGTCAGGTTGAGGTCACAAATAGGGAGATAAAGGCCATTTTGACTAAAATTGTAGTAGTTCATCACAAATGTTGGATTGAGTTTGAATATAATACTTTGAGGACAATAATTCAACTAAAGATAAATCTCTCTACAACACAAAAAGATAGGATTATTCAACTAAATGCATTAGATGAGCTAGAGAAAGAAGTTGTTCACTACACAAAAATTATATAGAAACAAAAAACAAAATGACATGATTAGTTTATTAAGACAAATGTATTTCAAAAATGTAATTGGGAATTACTATATGATTCAAGGTATAAATATCATAAAGGGAAATTACAAGCTTGATGGTTAGGCCCCTATGAAATTGAGGAAGTATAACCTAATGGTGTGATAAAATTGAACACTATTGATCATGTAAGCTTCTCATCAATGTTCAATGGATGCCATATCAAGCTATATAATAAGCCTTTAGACAAGGAATCCTTCCTCTAAAATTTTACACAAACAAGAGGGTCAAGCCCTATAACAAAAAAAAATTGGACTCCAATAATTTATGAACATGCAACATCAGTGGATGATCCAACAAGCTCATTCACTATTGTTCCACATGCATGATTTCTTTAGATTTTATAAAAAACCATTAAAAAACCTTGGGTGTTGTTCGTTGATTGCAATAAGATACCCATGATCTGCTACTATTTTATTTTACATAGTTTTATGTGGAAGGGAACCATGCACCCCTTTCATCAATCATGGTTATACATTTTTGAATTTTATTTGTTGTCATTTTTTTGTGAGACTTGCAACATCTATCAATAATCCTACAACCATTACCTAGTAGCACCTATAGCCTCTGCATAGCAACACTTGCTTATATCAATGATCTTGCAACCACTACTTAGCAACACCTACAACCTCTAATGATGGTATTATTTCCACTATAAAACAACAACCTGCAACATTTATCAACTATTATGCATCCATGAACCTACAACATTTGTCAACTATCATGCATTTATGAATTTGTAACTTTTATTCACCAATATACATATCACATGTATCATGGTTTACAATGAACAATTAATAAATGCCTTCACTACAACTCAGCACCTCATTTCCATTTTGGCATGAAACACATTCTACAACATGAACCACCTGATAATCATGCAATATTTCTCCTTCATTCATGTTGTCTTCATTTCAATTGTCAACAATATTTCCACCATCCCATCAATTGATATGTTTTATGTACTTATATTGTATGATCTTATATTCAATGTTAATTGATATTTATTTTCATACATAATTGTTTACACATCTCATTTATTGGCATTTTTATTTGTTAAGTGTTTTATTCATATGTTAATATTTCTCATATCTTCTACACTCTTTATTCTTTCTATCATTTTTGGAAAATTGACACCATTCATTGGGGGAAGGGAAAATTTTAAAATATTAAAATTTCCACCACACCTTATATACATGTGGAGGTTTCTATTCTCAAAGATAATATATGAGTGACCTACCATCAATTTCAATTTTTGAATCAAGCTTTATTTGAGAGCCATCAAACAAATATCTACACCATAATCAATAACATTCATATTAGTAGCAACTAATAGAAACCAATAGTAAAAATTGACTTCACAATATTGAAAAGAAAAAACTAAGTGCAAGCAAGGATCATTATAGGGTGTAAATTGACTATAATAGTACAACAAATGGGAGGAGGCCCACTCCAACATGAGACATGTGATCACACAATCATACTAAATGACTAGGCATACAAGTCAATATTCTAGCAAGAAATATGGCTTGACTCTTTTCAACATTAAGAGGGATAAAATGAAGAAATGATGCATTAATTTGCTCAAATGCTACAAAAAAATGAAGATACTATTTGGGGATTAAGGGTGAATACCTTAAAATACATAATAATAGAGGTTTTAGGACTACCTAGAACTGGTGAAAAATTCCCAAAGAAAAGAGATGCAACAACAACCAAGAATGAGTTTACCCAAGTGAGTGAATAATTTAATTTATCCTCACAATGAATGAAGTTGCTTTTACTACCATTATTATGGGATGAATTAGCTAAGTATATCATCAAATATATAATTTGTGAAGGTAGGTAGTCACTATTTTATACTATGTTTTTCAAAGTATTGAGCCATCTTTGTCACAATAGTTTAGTTAGTGTCCCCAATTTTTTATTTTCGTTATTAAAAAGAATGGAAATAGAATATCAGAAAGGAAAACTAGTTGCATTTTCCAACCACTACTTAATACAATTTCTTATAAAGAGGAATATGCATAACCAATTCTCAAACCTATCTTGGGAAGTGTAAGAGAGGGGGACCAACCACACCAAGGCTTCAGGTCATGGAGAGTCGAGAATGGAGGGCTTCCCTAACTTACCTCAAGCTAACGGGTGTTTGGGATAAGAATCGAGAATGAAGAGCACTCTCAAGTTATTTTGTCACTCTACAAATCCAAGATTCTAAATGGGGTTAGACAAGCTGATTTCTGTAGTTCAGGCTACACCTTAGACAACTCTCTGTTTGAGGATGGCAGTGCGGGTTTGGGACAACAATGTGGTGTGCTGGTGTCTCTCTAGCACGCTGGCATTCGTACGACCAGAAAATGTAAAGTATAGTATAAAACACCAGAGAACCTACTAACTGCATAGCTAACTATCTTTAACGAAATAAAAAAATTATGAAGTATAAAAAGTAGCTACGTAAAAGATAAAGAAAGTAGATGAAGACAAGGGTAACAAATATCAACTCACTAAAGCTCCAGTTTGCTAATGATCTCCACACACACATTCACCTACACACAAGAAAGGGGGGAAAAATGTTGGGCTGTATAGGGGCTTTCCTTAGTCAAACCCCCGCTTTAGTGTTTCCACCTCAACATACAACCAAAAAATCCATGAAGTAGAAAGTATAATAAAATAAATAGAAAGGAAAGTGTTGAACACTACAAAAGATGCTATGCTACTCTATCAAACTAGAAAATGAAAATGAAGTGATACCACCTCCACCCAAAGGCTCTCAAGGACAATGAAGGGAAAATACAAGAAACGAGCTTGGAAAAGTTGACATGGCTACAATAGTGACAAAGGGAGGTCTCTCAAGACTCCAAACTCCAAAATTCTATGGTAGCACCACACGTGCAAGCATGGAATTGATGGAGTAGCAAGCTTTCTTGCTGCAATGCTCAATGGAGTTATGAAAATACTTGAGAGAATGCTAGAAAATCCTGGAAGAATGGATGAATCAGTGTGTAGAAGATGAAGTGATCATGAAATGGATGCATTTGAAGACCAAAATGGGAGAGGAGTTATTTTCAAGTTGGTTGGTCGCATAGAGGCGTTACAATTCATCCCCAATGAGGAGTGTAATGTCCATGTGGACTCTAGAGGCAGGAATCTATTAGGGACAACAACGTGTTGTGTAGAAATCTGCACACCGCACTCGCATCCCTAACAAAAATTCCCCCACCAACACACATAACACACACCAAGTGGATGGAAGGTAGGTGGGTGATGTGGAATTTTTACTTCGGGTTTGGTTTTCTAAGGTGAGGGTATGCAAAAGGGGAATTTACACAAGGGGTGTAAATTGGCTCCTATATAGGAAGATTTTTTGGGCTTGGATAACAAAATAAATTGGAAAAACATTGGACCTCATGGAAGAAGGTTTAGATTTAGAAACTTGCATATTTAAGGGGAGGAGGACCAACTTGAAGAAGAAGATGAGGTACTTACAACCTCTCTTAAGAATGGAACCTCTTCTACTCATGCAACCTCTTCTCTACATATATCACACATCTTTGAACATGCATCATATACCTCTAAACATACAACATATTTAGTGTCTCCTCCTTTGCCACAACAACCTACAAAATTCAATATCCCTTCTTTGTGAACAACAAGGAAACATAGGAAAAATCCTCCCTCTCTCAAGAACACAAATAAGAAACAAAAATTTACCTTCACTCTGTCGAGGCATTCTCATCACCTCAAGGAAAGGGAGGTAATATAGGGGAAGCCCACCTTAGTGTTAAATGTAGTCTTCTTAAAGACTGCTACAAAATCCAAGTGAGAAGAAATTTTTGTACGAAGGGAGAATTCATATTCCTTCAATAGCCATAGGTAACACATAGAGTCCATACCTTCGTCTAAGCGAATGGAGGAAGAACTAGTACTAGAGGCTGAGAAGCCAAATAATGGACCATATAAAGCTCTATAGAAAATTAAACTCTTAGAGAGGTGGCTATAGGAATAGCAGTAGTAGGGAACTGAGCTAGACAAGTTGGACCACATGGTCTATGAGGAAATTAATGGACCCTCCTTATAACTCTTGCTATGGAGGAGAGATAAAAAAAAATACAATCTATGAGGAGAACTTGGAAATGGGAGAAGAAGGAATTAGATTAAAAATATGGAAAAAAATCAAGAAAAAGATGTAAAAATTTCTAAATTAGAAGGCAAGATTAAGTAGATAGTTGGGCTAACAACTAAACCTATTCAGTGTAGACCATTAGCTAGAGTATATGCATTTTTCCTCCAAGAACTATTTTTGAAATTTTAATTCATGCAAATTTACTATAATTTTACCCATTATTTGAATACACCTAGGTCATTATTTTCTATTGATTAAATACCCACTTTGAATTGCAATTCCAATTATGTTAGTTTTATCTCCATGACATGGTTGTGCAATATGACATAGAGTGGAATCCACTTCTCTACATGGGGGATATATAGTTAAAGGCCTTGAAATCCTTTATGAGAAATGAAGGAAATAGGGGTCTACATATGTAATAATATATGGAAAGGGAAATGTCCATTACCCTTAAAATTACAGGTGAAGCAAGAAACCAAAATTAGTTAATAGAGGATTGGATATATTTAATAGAAAGACCTATGGTGGAAATAAAATATTACAAGACTACATGGAAAGCCATGCCATTTTCAGAACCTTGGTCACATAATTTGGAAGGGAAAAAATCAAATTCTATAAAATTAGGTGGAATGAATTGACTGTGAGCCTACCTAAGAAAGAGACCCACTCCATCCATAACTACCTAGTAGCAGTCAACATGGCACAACAATACATCAACATATCTTGCAATCATGGAGTCATAGGAGCTACCACTTGTGTTCCAACCCTATATCATTTAGTTTCCTATCCCAAACAACTGGGGAAACATAATCTTCATAGAATATGAGGAGGACATTAGATGGGATCGCCTGGAAGCTAAAAAAGGAGTTTACTTGAAGTTGGTTGAGGGGTTGAAAAATCTAGTGGAATTCAAGGTTTTGGTGTATATGTACAATGAAAGACCACAATTTGATTGAGGAAAAGAAAAATTCTAGGTTGGGGGGTGTGATGGGTTCCATAATTATCCTTGTTTACTATTCTAATTTCCTATTTCATAGAAATTTCTCAAATATATTGCTATCCAATGCTTAAGACATCATATTAATATTTGATTAAAATAATTGGATTAAATGTATGATTTTTTGGTAAGTGTTTATACATTAAGTCAATTATTTTCAAGATATGATAGCATATTATGTTAGTTATATTGATATTAGAGTATAAATATTTTGGAGTTGACTCTACATGTAGAAAGTCAACTTGTAGCCAAAGTTGTATCTTGCTTGCAACCAAAGGGATGAGTACTTGCAATCAAGGCCACTTATAGTTGATCAACAATGATAACTTCTACCAAGGATAGATATGAAATCTAGCAAAAAACAAATAGTGGTAGACATGACAATGATCCTTTAGCAAGAATAAAGTGATGATTAAATGTGTTACACCACTCATCTTCACACTTTTAACAAACTCATCCTTGTATGCAACCATTGAAGTGTTGTATTAGGAATGCTTATGAATTCTCTTCTTTAAGATTAATTGTAGTTAGTTTTCTATTTTTATTTTTATTGATCAAATAAAACATTCTTCCTCCTATTTAATAGGAAGTGAGTTGACAAGTATAGGTAAGTTGTTAAGAGTACAATAATCTTGAGGTAGTTAGAGTCAATTAATATATTATATAGATTTTGTATATAAATAGACAAAGAGAAATTTCCAACAAGTTTGTTTTTTCAAGAAAATAAATCAAGACACCTTTTGCATACAAGTTGATATAATGTGATGAATTATAGAACTATTTAATTTAACTAGTGCCTCATGAAGTATAAGAGTGACATAATTAACCCTGAGCAAGGGCCCACTTAAGGTAAACTATTACTCCATTTTAGTTCTATTAAATTTGATCATTTAACAATATTAACTAGATTTAATTTTTGCAAGTATTTTGTTGTTATTAATATAATGAATGTTAACCTATAGCATTAGCCATAAACCTATTTTAATTATTGTATAGTTATTTTTTAATTAAATCATATACAATATATTAATTTGTGATTTCAAGGTTGATTTTATTAATATACACAACTTCGTAGTGTAAACCACATAATATTTATCATTACATATAGTACTAGTACCATTCAAGAATATTACATCCTTGGGTTTGACATGATAAATGTAGCATAGCATAATCAATAAGTCACTTGATAAGGGATGATATAATTCGTTAAGTGTATGCCCCTACTACATTAGATTTATTGAATAGTGGTGGTGCTTGACACAATTGTACAACATAAATATAAGAATTTATAACTTCATGATCTTTGTGATAACTCAAATATATTTAGTTACAATGATATGTAGTGATGTTGGTTGTTATTTGTAGAAAGAATCTAAATTGGGCATCCTGTATTAGATTGAGATTTTATAGTATGTCACTTTGGAGGAGGTTTCTTAAATAGACCATTTAGGAAATTAGAGGAAACATAATCCAAAATAAAAAGTAGAAGGTAGAAAGTAGAATGTAGTATGTTTGTATGTTCAACAAAGAGTGTGAATGCATAGCTTGGAAAATGAAACAAATGCAAATTAACAAAAAGATATTCAAAGCACCTAGATTTTTGAATTTATTTTCAGAATTTATGTTGCAAAAATGATAAAATTACATGTTTATGATATGTCAAGTTCACCAAAATGTGAAGTAGGAAAAGTGATCCTAGATCCAACTAGGATTAACCTCTTTTCACTTGACTTCACATTAGGACACAAATTAACTAGGGTTGATGATTAGCTTGCCGCCACAAGGCAGAGCCAATCTCCTAGGGTTTTGTGTCTCTTTTTGAGATGTAGGGAAGGTAAATTCGATGTGTATTTTAACAAGCCTATTTGACATATAACCCTATATCTGAAAAATGTATTTTATCGCACATACGAAAACAAACTAATAGAACAGACCTAGATTTGATAAATATTGATGGAGAGGAACCCATGTCTAAAATTTGAGGCTGAATTGTAGAGACAAGGGTGTTGGGAACCCTAGACCTGAGATACTTCCTTTTAGGATCTGAAAACTCTAAAATGTAGGTTGTAGTTTTCTCTTTGTTTCTTGCGACTGTCAATTTTCAAAACTTCTGGATTTGACCCACACACGTGAAAAGAGGGGGGAAGGTTGTGTTATGTAGGGGATTGCCTAAGTCAAACCCTATTTTGATATTTCTACCTCAACATACAATAAATGATGATGATCAAGAGGGCATACCCTAGGTCGGGTAGAGGCAAAAAACAATAATAATTGATTGAAATGATAAATAAATTATAATGTTACCTTTAGTATGAAATCCTTGATGAAGTGATGCCACACTACAAGTTTCCACAAATGTTGATTGATGGATGCCTTGATTACTTGATAGACCTGCAAAAGGTTATTTCACAAAAAATAATTGATTGTTGTATACACCATGTAGAGGATAACTCAATACTTCTCCATAATAATTGCATGATAAATCATAATAATTCTTAGATCATTCTCTCTTCTTACTTTATTCTCATCTCTAATGAATTGAAATCATGATCTTAATTGATGAAAGTGCTATAATAAAGCCGCTAATTCTACACTTGAATTACCTTGACCGCTCTTTAGGAACCTTAATTTTCTTAATAATTTTCTAGGATTACCTTAGGATTTCAAATGATGAAAAATACTTGTATTTATATGCAATTCTTTAATTTACCACTAATTAATTACCAACATCTGAAAAATGACTTTGGATTTTCAATTTTAAATTAAGCCAAAATAGGTTGGACAGGGACATTGGGCACCCTAGTCCAAACCTATTATTTTGGGGTCTTTTTTTACATCGTTAAATAAATAATAAATAATAATTTTTAATTTAAGTTTGACTTACCAAAAATGATAACATAGGAAAATTATAAGCACAATTAGGTCTAGGCACATAGGGGGAGCTAAACCTAGTGTGAAATTGTCAAGGGTGACAATTTCCAATGCTACACTTCTCTCACTTCCCTAAAATCCTTGTACTCCAACTCTTGTTTCCCTCGCCCCCCTTGGAATTTGGGTATCTTGGAAATCAACTTATCATACTCTCATCATTAAAACTTTGACACATTTTTTTCTCACAACACACTCTTATCTCATGAAGTTTTATGGACCCCTAGTATTTGTTCACCGACTCTCTTAATTAATAATTAGAGACGATGGAAATAAATGCATACAACTACCCTATTCATACCCAAATCATTTGAACCTATAAAGGCATGGATCCAAACTAATAAAAGTGTCATAAGGATATTTTGAGTGACAAACGAGGAATTATTTAATTAGAACATAACATAATTAACAAGTAAAGGTTCTCTTGTAAATATAAGTTAAAAGATGAAGCTCAAAGATTATGTTAGCATATTATCATATGATTATCCATAGTTATGGTAAAAGGTCCATATCAAGCCAAGTGTTAACATGACACCAAATCTAAGAATTTTCTTTTGATATATGATGTAATTTTTAAAATTTTGTTGGGGTTGGTATTTGCTTATTCTTATATAAGTTATGGAATATCTAGGCGAATCTAGTGTTCTTCTCTATAAGAAATTTTATAATTTGGTATTTTAATCTATTTTAAAATATAAAAAATCATGAACATAGTCTTATTTTAAAATTAATTTTAGTCATTGAAATGTGTTTTATTTAGTAAATCAATATAAGCCATATCCATGTCCTTGTGTTATATTATATCTCTATTTTTTATTGAATGCTCAGGACATATGACGAGTTTCTAAGTACACATATACTACACTTGAGTCAAAGAATAGTTATTTTGTATTCCAAGAATGCAACAAATATTTATATTGGGAATGTGCCCTGGTAGAAAATATTCCTAGTTTGATATGTGGGGTGTTTGAACTAGGAATTTATAATGAATAATGTGATGTATTATTGAGGGAAAGAAGACATTTGAGGGTATATTCTTTACAAGATAGAGCCAGGTGAATTAGGATTATTTAAAATTATGAATAAATTTTTCATTATTGTTGTTAGTTTTGGTCTAGTTCAAATGTTATAAGATTAGGCACTAGTCTTTATTGATTGCAAATGATCCAACTTTTGAAATTAAATTAAAATTATTCATATAGTTCTAGTAAATTATTTATTAATTAAAATGTACCAATATGCATGGTGTTGCAAATATGATTGTTGTTGCACCAAAAGATCGACCTATCAATGCTCAATACAAATACTAGAGTTAATGAATCCATGGGAGGTGGTTAACCCATCTCACAAACCTGAGCGATGTATTGTACAACACAAGGAGACCAAGTAAACACACCTTGCAACAATCCTCCCAGTGCAAGCGAGGACTTCAAATCAATGACCTAGGCTCTGATACCAATTATTGCAAAGATGGTTGTTGTTGCGCCAAAAGATTAACCTATTAATTCTTGATACAACTACGAGAGTTAATGAATCCACAGGAGGCGGTTAAGCCATGTCATAAACTTAAGCATTGTGTTTCACAACACAAGGAGACCAAGGGATCACACCTTACAACACATGGATCTAGTGTTGTAATTATTTATCAAATATTTTATGAGCCATCTTAGGGGGCTACACATGTTGTTCATATCTAGGTTATTGATGAAGCAAATTATTATGAGTAGACTCATTGGTGAGGAAATAAATATATTTCATATTTGATGTTACATCACAACCTATTGCAATAATACCTTTTGAGAGATTTGTGGTTTGTAAGTCTAATAAAACTAACGTTAATATATGGAGTGATAACTTATCTTAAGAATATCTTTATACATAGGATTTGATTAAGCCGAGTGGCCAATAAATTTGTATTAATTCTAAAAAGGTATATATGAGTACCCTCCTAAGCTTGGAAAGGATAAAATTTTATAAGATTTATCCTACTCTTATCAAATTGGTCTTTTCATGCCTTCATTTTAACCATAAGTTTGTCCATTTATTTAGATTGACTCTATCTCAAGGTCTAGATACTATGGCTCGTCCCTTAGAATTAAGGGATGCAAGGAAAATACCCAACACTACTTATGACATACTCCCATTAATTAATGACCTATGGACTTGATCATATGCATGCAAATCAAATTATGATCTCATTACTCAAATTCCATAAAATAATGACATACATGGGTGATCTAACAATGAATACATTTGGTCTATTTCTTCATTTTGATTATTTCAATCCTATTACTTATAATATGCTCTAGGCATGAAACCTTAGAATTATATATGTCACAAATAAAACCAAATGTATTACCTTGTGAAATGAAAGAAAAATAGGATGGTATAGGGGTGTCCAAAAATGGAAAAGTAGATCCAAAGAGAGACAAAGGGGTCCTATCTTTCCTCAATTCATTAAGAAATGAGATCCACACAATGAAATGACAATCAAACCTTAGGTGAATCAAATCAAGGTATGAATCTAAAAAATTCCCTTTTTTTGCTAGGATGGGGGTCTAGGTCAAACAACACTTTGGGGAAAAAAATTAAAAATAACAAAACAATTCCAAATTTATATTGTTAAACTGCATTTAGGAGATTTAACATAAAAAAGAAGGAACCAACAAAATTTATGGAGAATCTTAAGGTAATAAATATTGTGCACCTGTCAATTTTTTTTGCTTTTGTAACCCTAATAGGGACTCATTCACCCTATGGTTAATGGGTCTTGGTAGGCTTTTCTGAAAAAATCTCAATCTAAGATTGAAGCTTAAGACCTACAATTCCTTCTTGTAGCTTGAAATCCCCACTTCTGGATCCAGATTTGTTAAAAAATTACAAAACAAATTTGATGTTTGTTGGTGGATGGGGGTTTGCCTCAGTCAAACCCAAAGTTTGGTAATTAAACCTTGATGATAAATAAAAAATTGAAACATGAAATGTGTATGCAATCCTAAACTTAAGTGTCTAAGATTAAGATTTCAAATAATGCCAAGAAACCCTACTCAAGTGTGTTAGAATAGGATCCTAAATGAACATGAACAATGGATATGACCTACTTTAGGAGACCTCAAATCCCCTTAATAAGTCACAAATATGAATAAACCTCTCTTTAGGTTGAAAATAGAATGATCATAGAAGATGAATTCACTTAAGAAACAGGTCATTAGGTTAGGTTTAATGTCTTGTGCATATCCCAAAACCTAGAATCCATCATGATTTCCAGACATCTATCATCAATTCTTCAACAATGCTTGATCTTTGATAACAAAACGGGCTTGAAGACCTGCAAAAACAATAGAATGCTACTCCAAGACTTAAATTTTTCTTGATCCTTGCTCTTGAATGAAAATTATTGATCTCATGTGAAACTCCTTTCTTGTCTAGTGAAAAAATGAATGTAAAACTTAGATTTATAGGCTTCCTTCCTAATTTTCCAATTATTAGGTCCCAAAAGCCAACATATGAAATTTGAATTTGAAACTTTGAAATGCCACCCAAAACATGTCAAAAGTTGAGTTTAGGGAACTTAATGAGGACCCATTCACCCTATGGAAAATTGGCCCTGACCTAAATCATCAAGACTCCTAGAATGTTGGGGCATTAATTTAATCCCCAACATTTGTTCAATACGGGTTGTGGTGTCAGGAATTAAATAAAATTAAGTTAAATAGTCCTTGGGATGCATGAGAAATGAGTATTAGGGTCCTATTAATGAGATTTAAAAATGCATTAATGAAAGGTCACTAACATAGGTCCAAATAGGTGTGAAATTACACTTTCTCCTAGAAAGGGGTATAATTTTTTACACTACATTTAGCCCCCACCTTAGCAGCCATATGAAACTATGTACATACAAAAGCTAAAGGAAATCAAATCAATAAAATTTATAAAAAGGATACTCATATGGATTCACTAGGGAGAATGAAGCCCCCACTATACTTATCTACAAAACCACAATATTAGGAATAGAATCCTATAACAAAAGCTCGTTAGTCATTCAAAAATACTCTTATCAAACTTCTACAAAGAATCAAAATTAAGGGTAGATGTATTCCCCCCTAATTCCACTTGCTTTATGGAGATGGAATTAGGGTGAATATGAAACCACATCAAATTAAAAAAGTCATATCATAGGGTATTTCCAAGTACCATACTGCATAGTGATAGACACTTGATGAGACCAAGAGTGGAATTACGAATCCAATGCAACATACGACATAAAAAACAGAGTCCTCTAGCCCCCAATATGCTAATTTGAATAAAAATCCCTTAAAATGAAATAAGCTTTATTTACTAGGGTTTAGTATATACAAATGAAAATGACACTTTTTACTATCATTTGACATTTACCTTCTTGCAAATTACCTTTGTACAAAGTGATCTAAGATGCCAAGAAGATGAGCTTACAAGCCTCCCAAATTGGATGTCATTTGCGATGAGGTAGCACAAGGCACACTTTGACACATGGTGAGTGGATTTTGTTTTGCTCTACTTCATTTTCATGCATTTAGAGTACTTTTTCTTGTATTTTTTTTATTTTTAGGACCTTGGAAAAGATCGTCACAAATCATCCATTACTAGTGCAAAATGTCCCACCTTGGTGCAAAGTGTTCAAAATTTTCTAAAGTGTCCAAGACCCCTCGTCCAAAAATGGCATGTGTCCAAATTGACCGTAAAGCATCCTAGAGAAACTTTAGTTTTATTTAATTGATGAATTTAGGATTTATTTGATGTATTTTATTATTTTAGGTTCCTCCTCCAGCTCCGAAGCATCTTAGAGGGAGATAGTTGTGTTTCCTTCAAGAGTCCATCACATAGATTTCAGAGGAGTAGGTTAACATTTTACAAGACACAAGATTATTCTAGGTATATCATGCCACCTATGAGGTGTCATGATGCTATGTTGATGGCCCTAGTAGAGAGGTGGGATACAGATACATGTACCTTTCACCTTCCTATGGGTGAGATTATAGTTACCCTCAAGGATATCCACCACATCCTATAGTTACCTATCTAGGGTGAGGTTATGCACTCGACAGACAAGTGGTCATATATTTAGATGTGGGGTGACATTCTATATTGTTTATAGTGGCCCATCTAATGGTCATCTGTCAGTCATCGCATTGAGCTTAGATGGCTATGACATGCACAAACATCATTACTTTGGAAGATCATGATCATCACTACAACTCTTTCACTAGTACCAAATGAACGAGGTGCCCACTTAGATGGTGGAATAGTTCACATCATTTGAGACATGGAGGAGCATAGGATCGTTCATGCCTGGGGTCACAATATGTTGGCTTATGTATACTATGATCTGGGATGGTTTGTATACCAGGAGCTAGATAGTATAGTACATTCTATGTTCTTATAGGTATGGTGCTTTGAGCACATTAAAATGTACTAGACCCACTGAATTTCCTACCATAGTAGTCATGGGTTACACATGGGCCTATAGCTATACACTATGGAAAGCATGGAAAGAGGGAGATTTTCTTCACTGGTAGATTAGGTTTGATTGGTTAGACGAGGGTGATATCTCATGGAGATTGTATCTCAAGATACCACAATGGAAAAATGATAGACATGAGCTATTTAGGTAGCAGTAGGACTGATTTGTTGTAGGGAGACATGATTACATAGTAAGACCATTCTACTATGATCATGTCATGCACCAATTCAGACATATTTAGGTACCACTGCGACATTGACCTAGATACCTACAATTAGCACAGAGTGCTCCTATACCTAGGGACACTTGTCATCTTATGATTGAGGATGTTTACATTAGTGGTTCAAAGGACAAGGGGCATGACATGCCCCTAGTCTTTGATGCTGAAGATGTAGGCACCACATGAGCCTATGACCAATGGTGGGTTGGAGCATGACCAACCCATGTATTTCCCATGCACTACCCTGAAGGCCACATTGAACCTCTTCCTAGTTGTAGAGAGGATAGAGATGATGAGTAGGTTGATGGAGATATAGAGGATGATGACACTGTTCCTAACATATTTCTAGGTTTGAATGAGGATGAGGAGGAGGAGGATCCCCAGTCGATGAGTGATGATATCAATGAGACAAAGGAGGATCTAGTTTCCCTCAAGAGGAGACATACACCTCCTACCAGGGTCACTAGAGCACATTCAATGGACACATCAAAGATCCACACTCACGAGCATGGAGAGGCTAGCAGTAACGGGCCATCCACACTTCCTAAAAAGAGGGGGATTGTTGTTGTATGGTTATACCCTGACTGGTGAACTGGAGATCCAAGTAATAATTTGATATTTATGTTTTCATTACACTCTTTAACTTTATGTATATGATTTATATATATATATATATTATGACGTGTATTGATTGCTTTTATGTTTTCCATCTTGTAGGGTCCACGCGAGAGTGGCGGGAGCTCTATCAACATGTTACTGTAGAGATGATGCCTACATTGCACATGGGTGATGATCCAACCTCAGAGTATGTTCCCCCACCTTCCACAAGGAAACACACAAATCTCTTTGAGCCTTTTTCTAGATTGAGGAAATCGTATGAGAGTGCGGCTAGATGCATTGACCTAGCTACAAGATAGATTTTCACACTACAAAAAATGTTGGATGAGCTCCAAGCCTCTCGAGGTCCATCAGATAGTGGGATAGAGTCTTCCCTTCAAGCAAAAATATCAAGACTGGAGAGAGATATGAATAGGCTATAGGTAGAGAGGGATCACATAGAGTAGGATCACACCAAGGCACTCATATGAGAGGTAGACATGAGAGGAGAGGTGTGGAGCCTATAGGTAGCCATGAGGTCCTTGAGCAGGACACTATCACATTGCACAATCTCATGATGAATGCCACCACCAGGTGTCAAGGGGTCTAGTCATCATAGGCCCTATTAGCATTATATTCATTGATACATGTACTTGAACCTTTGATGATATATATGATATATGAGCATTGATTTTTATGTTTTTATGGTCTTATTTTGAATTAAATCTCAATGTGATTTATTAAATATCCTTTGTAAGAATTTTTAATAAATATCTCTATGATTTAATGTTTATGTGATCTAATTAAAACATTTTTTAGTTTATATTAGATACTACACTGTGATGAAGTATACTATGTTAAATTAAATGCACCTATGATCTAATAACATTAAATGCATATAAGGATCTAAATTAACATAACACAATATTTTCTTTTGAATAACATGGAAACTAAAGTAATAATTCAAACCCTTTGAACAATCACCTTAGACTCTAAGACACACCTATATCGTGTGTCAAAGAATAAAGCAATGTGAGATAAAATAGAACACCGTCTACCTAATCTAACAACACCGCTTTAACAAATTATTCAAAAGAGAGGATGTTATTCCTAATAGTGGTGCAAATGTGTGAAATTAATAGGTTCTTATAGAGGTGTACCATCCATTTCCATTAATGTGTAGGCACCAGATCCATAATTTTCTTTGATTATATAAGGTCCCAACCAATTAGGGCTAAATTTTCCTTTTTCATTCAGAAGAGAATTTACATTACACTAATTTTTATACAACACCAAGTTGCCTTTGTTAAATTCACAAGGGATGAAATGATCATTATAAGTACATTGCATTCATCTAGAATAATCTTGGAGATGCTCAAGAGCATTAATACTTCATTCATCAAGCATTTCAAGCTGGTGCAATCATTGTTCCTTATAAGTAGTATCATCAATAATCCCTCTAAGAGAAATTTACAGTGAAGGAATCTCTAACTCTAAGGGAATTATTGCTTCAACACCATAAACAAGGTTATAGGGAGTGTTTCCTATAGATGTTCTAATACTTGTACGGTAGGCCCACAACGTATAAGTTAGTTGAGTATGTCAATCTTTGTTATGTTTACTTACTATTTTTTATAGGATTTTCTCAAGAGTCTTGTTAGTTGATTCCACTTGACCATTTGATTGTTGGTAATATGGCGTCAAAAATCAATGTTGAATATGAAAGGTTTCCAATAGTTTCTTCACGTCATTGTTTTTAAATGGAGTTCCATTATCTAAAATAAATGTGGAAGGAAGACCAAAGTAGGAAATAATGTGTTCCAATATGAAATGACATATTGCATCAGTTGTGGTGGAATGAAGAAGGATAGCTTCTACCCATTTTGTAAAATAATTGGTTGTGGAAATGATAAACATATGTTTAGCGAAAGAAGGTGGTGATATTTTTCCAATAAGATCCAAACCCCAAACTAAGAATGACCAAATAGGAACTTGGGCATGAAGCTTAGAAGAAGGAGCATGAATCAAATTGTTGTGCTCTTGACATTTATGACATTTCTTAATGTAGGAAAAACAATCTTGTTCCATGTGTCTCCAATAGTATCCTATATGTACTAATTTTTTAACTAACAATCTTCCTCCAAAATATCCTCCACAAGCACATATATGAGCTTCATCAAGTGCTATAGGTATTTTAGATTGTTTAAGACATCTAAGTAAAATACCATTAAATGATCTTCTATATAACATGTCCGTAAGGATTACATACTTAGATACAAGTTTTTGAAGATGATCTCAATTGTTCTTAGTTGTAGGCTCAAGAAAAGTACCTTCTTTTAAATAGTTGAATATCGTCATGTACCATTTTCTAGAGTTTTCGGTATTGGTTAATAACACTTCTTTTCTTTTGTCATCTATCGATGGTTTAGGAATCATTTGAACTGTAAATGTGAAATCGGTAAAAGGATCTTTAGGAGACACAAGGGAGGTGGTGATTTCCATTGTGTTTGCATGTCGATTATCCTTATGTAGTATATTGTCAATTGTATATGATTTAAATTTATTTAATAATGTCATCGTGAGGTCTTTATATCAAATTAGATTATCATGTTTGCTTGATATGAACCACTTATTTGTTTAAAGACTAATAGGGAATCACCAAATATAGAAATGTGTTGGACACCTAGTGCTAACGTTGCACATATACCAACTATTAAAGCGTCGTACTCTATAATGTTATTTGTACATAGGAATTTTAAATGGAAAGATAAGGGAATATGCTTACCTGAAGGAGGAATTAGTATAACCCCTACTCCAGATCTAGTTCGACACTTAGAACTGTCAAAGTATAATTCCCATGTTTCTTTTTCTTTTTGAATAGTCAACACATTCTCATTAAGGAATGAGTCCGTATTAGGTAACATTAAGGGAGAGGGAGTGTTGGCTAATTGGTTGGTCAAGGATTGTCCTTTGATTTCCTTTTGAAAGAAAAATTTATGATCAAACTTAGTTAATAACATAACCCACTTAGCTAAATGTCTTGATATATTTATTTTAGCAAAAAGGTGTTTTAAAGGATCGAATTTCATCATCACATGAATTTATGCATTTAATAAGTAATGTCTCAATTTACTAGTAGCAAATACAAGAGCCAAACATTATTTTTCTATAGTTGTATATCATGTCTCGTAATCAATTAGGGTTTGACTAATGTAATAAATGGGATGTTATCTACCATTGTCATCTTGTTGGGCCAACAATGTTGCGAGAGCATGGGATGATGCTGCTATATAAAGAATAAATGGTTTGTCTTGCATAGCAGGTTGTAAAACAAGTGGAGTAGCAAGATAATCTTTCAAACTCTCAAATGCCTATTTACAATCCTCATTCCACTTAAACTTAACCTCTTTCTTAAGGAGTTTCATAAAGGGTAATGTTCGGTTTGCTAGGGATGCTACAAAATGACAGATAACTTGAATTCGTCCTTGTAAAGTATGTAGTTGAGAAATATCTTTAGGAGGTGGCATGCTAATGATAGCATCAATTTTCTTCATGTCCACCTCAATGCTTCTATGAGACACTATATAACCTAAAAATTTTCCACTATCCACACCAAAGACACACTTTTTTAGATTCAATCTCATGTTATATTTTTGAATTCTTTCAAATATTTTTTGAAGAATATTCACATTGTCTTGTCAAGTTAAATATTTAGCCAGGATATCATCAACATAATATTCCAAGAGCTTGTGTATGTAATCATGAAATATCAATGTCATAGCTCTTTGATATGTTTTTTCTACATTCTTTAATCCAAAAGGCATAACCACCCAAGAAAATGTTCCCCAAACTGTAGTGAATGTTGTCTTGTATTGATCTTGAGGATTGATAAATATTTGATTATATTCAAAAAAATTGTCCATGAATGAAAACAAAGCATGTCTCACAGTTGAATCTACTATCATGTCAATATTAGGAAGGGGAAAATCATCTTTAAGGGATGCTTTATTCAAATCATGAAAGTTCATACACATCATAATACAATTATTAGGTTTTGTGACAGCAACAATGTTTGAGATCCAAGGATAATAATCGATAGGTTGTATAAAATTGACTTCAAGAAGTTTCTTAATCTCAACCTTAACCAATAAAGCTATCTTAGGATTCATCTTTTGTATCTTTTGTCTTACAGGTTTAGCATCTTCTTCAAGAACTATGCTGTGCATCACCATCTTAGCATTGATACTCAACATGTTTGAATAAGTCCAAGAAAAAAATTCATGAAATTCGTGTAGTAATGTTGTGTGATCTTCTTGTTCATCTTCATCAAGGTACTTTCATATTTGAATCACTCTTTCTTCATTAGTTGTATCCATTGGTATATTGATTGTATCTCCCAAAGGAAGTGCATGCTATCTCAAAATTTTTGAATTGTGTTCATCTTTATCATAGTCAACCTCATTAACATCCTTTTCTTCATCCTTTTGTTTAGTAGTGACCATAGCACAAGTAACCCATTTTTTCTTAGGGGGAGTAAATGAATTGTCATAAACTCCTAAAATTTCCTTCAAGGCTTCATCATCATCAAAGTATTCCAATGATTCTTTACATGTTGTATCAATCAACTCAAGATGCTTTAGAGTGAGTGTTGCCTTAGGGGAGTTACAAATGATGGTGTTGATGTTGAGTGGGGTTCTTTGTGTTGCTTTCATTATCTTAGAAGGACAATATCCAAGGACACTTTTTTTTTCTTGTGTGTTAGGTTCTATAGGAACACAGATTCCTTGTTCTTTTCTTCCACATCCTTTTCCACTGTAACCAAGTTATTTCACAAGCTCATAACCTCTTCCATAAAGTTTCTCCATCTCTTTCAGATTTGGTGGTTGTTGGTAGTCTATCTCATCAAGGTTCATTGTATAACTTGTGTCTTCTTTGAGAGTGGATGAAGTAGATGCTTGTAAGTTTTCTTTTGAATTATATGTTGAAATTACCATTGCCTCTTTTTTCTTTTTAGTTTCCTTCATTATAATTTTTTATTCTCCCATGAATGTTGGTGTGAAATCTAAGGATCCCCAATCATCTTCTAATAATTTAGTGACTTCATCAATGTTCTTCCCTTGTTCTTCTTGCTCTGTGATTTACACTTTTACAGTTGGTATCAATATTTTCAAAGGACTTTGTTTATATTTCTCAATGTGAAAAAAACTTCCAGGTTCAGGCTTGGCCTTAACTTTGTAAATTTTTTTGTTAGAGGCATACTCATGACATGGTGAAGGGTTGAAGGCATGACATTCATTTCATGAATCCATGGTCTCCCCAAGAGGAGATTGTAAGAAAGATCATGAGGCATATCATGGATCAGGGTTTGTAATGTTACCTTCCCGACTTTAATAGGTAATGTGATGACTCCAAGCAGTTGTTTTCCTACGTTATTGAACCCACAAAAATACAAATAATCAGGGACAATGTCACTCTTATCCATATGAATCTTCTCCAAAAGGCTCACACTACATGCATTAAGGGTCGAACCATTGTCAACAAGGGTTCTCTTTATCACAATTTGATTAATAAGGGATATTATCATGAATGCTTCATGTCATTTTTGAACTTCCAAGGAGGGTAAATCTTTTTGGTGAAAACTAATATCTAAATTAATTGCATTCATTCCTTGAACTAGTGTTGTCACATCATTTGAATTTGTATTAGGAGGAACTATAACTTGTTTCAAGCTTGTTTGAAGCATACTATGGTAATTTGGTGAAGCTTGAATAAGATCCCATAGGGATATCTTAGCGGGTGTATTCTTAAGTTGTTCCACAAGATCGTACTCCTTTCCACTATTTGAAGGTAAACGTGGTGCACTAGGCAATATAGGTTGAGGAAAAGGTAATGAAACAAGATTAGATTGTTGTTTCCTATTGTTCCTTCTATTGTATGTGTGAGCAATGATAATGTAACCCATTTTTTGTGAAACATTTCTATTGTCAAGTGAAGGCTTGGTTTTAGGTGGTTCTAGGATGAGCATGAGTTCATTTGGAACCTAAGGTTTTTGTGAGGGAGAGTAAATGATAAGTTGAGGTGTGATTGTGTTAATGTCTCTAAGTTTTGGATTGTCATGACAAGCTTTAGTGGATGAACCTTGCGAGATGGATTCCTCAAGGGATTCATCTAACATATCAAAGTCATCACTACTAAAGGGCTTGAGGGATAGGCTAACTTGGAAAAAGTGATTTGACATAATAAAATAACTATGCTTTCTCCAAGGGTCTTGTTTGTTTCTTTTGATGTTTTTTGTTTTTTTGTTTTTATTTTCTAATGATTACAAAAAAGTAAACTAATATATTTAATGATGCAATAATGCTAGAAATGAAAGTAAAATGCAAAAATCTAATACTACTTTTAACTGAAATATGCAAGAATTTTTTTTCCCAATGTTGCAAAATCTAACTAAATAAGCAATAAATTGAATGCAAAAACAAACTATTTAAGAAATTGAATTCTCATATCAAAAAATAGTAACATAAATGCAGGTCAAAGACAAAAAACCACTCAAATTTTTTGTTGAAAATATCTATATAGGGACTCATTCTCCTTAGGATGAATGGGTCCCAGATTAGGGTTTTTTTAATTTGACTTTGTACTTCTTAGTTGATCTAATGTGTTTGTTGTTTCTGATATGTAACAAATAGTTTTGTAATAGATTTTCTAGATTTTAGGCCTCTAAATGCAAGTTTGACTATTGTTGAATGATGAAAAATGTAACTAAACTTAATGTGCAATATGAATCTAAATGATTGAATGATTATTTCAATGTTAGTATTATACAAAAAAAATTTAGATCTAATGCAATTTTTTTTAATTTTTAGTGATTTTAAGCAATGAAAACATGCAAATTTAATCCTAAATGCAATGTTCACTAATGGAAGATTAAAGAACCCTAAATGTAATGTAACTAATGCAAACCTAATGCAATCTATTACAAAACTAAGATCTAGGGTTAAAGGGACTCCAATTTTCAAAAAATTGTTGTACAAGGTTGGGTTCACCAAAATGAAAGGAAAGAAAAATAGGATGGTATAGGGTGTCCCAAAATGGAAAAGTATATCCAAAGAGAGACAAAGGGGTCCCATATTTCCTCAATTCATTAGGAAATCAGATCCACAAAATGAAATGAAAATCAACCCTTAGGTGAATCAAATCAAGGCATGAATCTACAAATTTCCCTTTTTTTGCTAGGACAAGGGTCTAGGTCAAACAACACTTTGGGAAGAAAGATTAAAAATAAAAATAAAAAACTCCAAATTTAGATCTACAAAGTACATTTAGGAGATTTAACATAAAATAGAAGGAACCAACAAAGTTTTTGGAGAATCTTAAGGTAATAAATACTATGTACCTATCAAAAGTTGGTGCTTTTGTAACCCTAACAGGGACTCATTCATCCTATGGTGAATGGATCCTAGTAGGCTTTTCTAAAAAAATTGAACCTGAGATTGAAGCTCAAGACCTACAATTCCTTCCTGTATCTTGAAATCCTCACTCTTGGATCCAGATATGTTAAAAATTTGTAAAACAAATTTGATGTTTGTTCGTGGATGGGGGTTTACCTCAGTCAAACCCCAAGTTTGGTAATTAAAATTTGATGATAAATAGAAATCTGAAACATGAAACATGTGCAATCCTAACCTTAAGAGTGTCTAAGGTAAATATTTCAAATAATGCCAAGAAACCCTACTCAAGTGTGTTAGAGTAGGATCCTAAATTAACATGAACAATGGATAATACCTACTTTAGGAGACCTCAAATCCCCTTAATAAGTCACAAATATGAATATACCTCTCTTTAGGCTGGAAATAGAATGGTCATAGAAGATGGAATCACTTAGGAAACAAGTCATTAGGTTAGGTTTAATGTTTTGTGCATCTCCCAAAACCTAGAATCCATCATGATTCTCCATAGACATCTATCATCAATTATTCAACAATGCTTGATCTTTGATAATAAAACAAGCTTGAAGGCCTACAAAAAAAATAGAATGATACTCCAAGACTTCACTTTTTCTTGCCTCTTGTTCTTGAATGCAAA